>CATOTO010000159.1:0-72256 GCA_951812925.1 Calliopum simillimum | reverse complement strand
CGTTTAATCTATGCTAAAAGTTAAATAAAGTATGCTTGCAGAATTCTATAAGACGTCGGCAAAGCGTCTGATGAGGAATTGACTTATTATAGTCAATTTTGACCTGTGGTGGGTCCCGAAACTAGTAACGCAAACCAGCCTTCCGATACATTTTTTTGCTTTTTTTATTTATGTGTATTTTTGCCTTGTTTTTTGTGTTTTTATTGTTGTTTTACTCAAAAACACTGAACAGTAAGCTCCAACCATCAATGTATTTTCATTGTTGGTAGCTAAGAATGTTAATCATCATCTGTTCCAAAAAACAAAAAATTAGAAAATCTCAGAGAGCCAACTGATACACATACGAATGCGCTTGCTACTTCGTTTTGTCTCGGCAAAAAACCTTGCAAACGAAGCGCTATGCAAAAATAGTATAATATCGATGACTCACAACGGCAGGGCAATGCATATAAAGGGAAAAAACAAAGAAATTGGAATTTTTGCATGTGCTGTGTTTTTCTTGTAGCTGTGATTCTCGTTTAATCTATGCTAAAAGTTAAATAAAGTATGCTTGCAGAATTCTATAAGACGTCGGCAAAGCGTCTGATGAGGAATTGACTTATTATAGTCAATTTTGACCTGTGGTGGGTCCCGAAACTAGTAACGCAAACCAGCCTTCCGATACATTTTTTTGCTTTTTTTATTTATGTGTATTTTTGCCTTGTTTTTTGTGTTTTTATTGTTGTTTTACTCAAAAACACTGAACAGTAAGCTCCAACCATCAATGTATTTTCATTGTTGGTAGCTAAGAATGTTAATCATCATCTGTTCCAAAAAACAAAAAATTAGAAAATCTCAGAGAGCCAACTGATACACATACGAATGCGCTTGCTACTTCGTTTTGTCTCGGCAAAAAACCTTGCAAACGAAGCGCTATGCAAAAATAGTATAATATCGATGACTCACAACGGCAGGGCAATGCATATAAAGGGAAAAAACAAAGAAATTGGAATTTTTGCATGTGCTGTGTTTTTCTTGTAGCTGTGATTCTCGTTTAATCTATGCTAAAAGTTAAATAAAGTATGCTTGCAGAATTCTATAAGACGTCGGCAAAGCGTCTGATGAGGAATTGACTTATTATAGTCAATTTTGACCTGTGGTGGGTCCCGAAACTAGTAACGCAAACCAGCCTTCCGATACATTTTTTTGCTTTTTTTATTTATGTGTATTTTTGCCTTGTTTTTTGTGTTTTTATTGTTGTTTTACTCAAAAACACTGAACAGTAAGCTCCAACCATCAATGTATTTTCATTGTTGGTAGCTAAGAATGTAAAGAATTTTTGTTTTATATAATTGGCTAGATATTGCCCATTTTTTCAGCGAATGTTATTTTTCCCAGAGTCCTTTACGTATGTAGAAAATCTCATTTTTCTGCGTTAAACAGTATGATGAATTCTATGTTTAGGGATATTATAGGTCCCGTTCCTTCACAATATATATACTATTGATAGATTAGATTAGATTAAATTAGATTAGATTAGAGTGGTGGCTTAGTAAAACGATGCTAAGCCTAAGTAGCACTGTTAGTGCCGTTTTAATACCACAATAGTGATCGAGCTGGCTGGTAGGAGGGTTTGTCAGGGTTTGGATTAGATATCCTTTAAAGGAAACCGTAAAGGATATTTATTTCAATTTTGTTCTATTGATGTAGTTTAGCAGGGGGCCAATCTCAATATCGGCGAGTTCGCTCAAATCGTTGAAAAAGGGTTTTCCTAGAGATTTAAGCCTGGATCTAGCTAGAGCAGGGCAGTTGCAGAGAAAGTGCTCGAGAGATTTCTTCTCGTTGCCATCCATGCAACTCCGACAGAAAGAATTAAAGGGGATACCCCGCCTTTCAGCATGCTTGCCGATGGCCCAGTGCCCAGTGCAGACCGCAGCGATTCTTGCAATATCAGTACGATTTCTGGACAGCAGGTCTGATGTTATTGATTTGTTAAATGAAGGTCAAATTGCTCTGGAAATCCTGCATGTTTCTAAAGCTTTCCATCTGACATTCGCCTTGGTGTGGAAATGCTAGAAAATCCTTTTCTTCACCAGACCAATCGGAGTGTATACACACTCAAAATGTGTCCCGCTTAGAGAGGAGCCATGCCTAGCTAGTTCATCAGCCTTTTCGTTACCTTCAATGTTCCTATGACCTGGAACCCAAACGAGAGAGTTTTGATTTTATCGTTACTGAGTTCAGCGCCTTGATAGCGGCTTGACTGTCAGAGAAGATCGCCACTTGTCTAAGGCTGAGATTAGTAGCCTCTACTAGCCTGCAGGCATTGAGAATGACGTAAGCTTTCGCCTGAGATACGCTAGCTGAATTAGGTAAGCTAAAAGATTGAGATATATTGAGGTCTTTTGAAAATACACCCGCACCCACGCCACAGTCTATTTTCGAAACATCAGTGTATATGGTGGTTGCGCAACTTAGGCTAGGCGCACTGTCCTCCCATAGGTTTCTTTCTGGAAACCACACACCAAAGTTTTTCTCGAAATTTAGTATGGGGCAGATGTAATCTGTGTGTGAGTTAGAAAGTTCAACTGGTAGTGTATCAAGGATGGAGCTGTGACCATAAGTCTTATGCATCCAACAACCGAATTCTCTGAGCCTAATCGCACTACATGAGGCAGTGGCTTTAAAAATTGAGGTCGGAGGGAGAAGATGCAAAAAAAAGCTGAGAGCTGCGGTTGGGCATGATCTCAGTGCTCCCGTTACTCCAACACATGCAGTTCTCTGTACTCTCTCCAGTTTTGGTTGATTATACCCCTTATTAGTGGCTGGCCACCAAACTAAAGAGCCGAATGTGAGGATTGGACGTACTACGGCTTCATACATCCATAGAACCATTCTTAGTTGAAGTCATCATTTTGTGCTGAAGGTTTTTTTACATGCACAAAAGGCTATACAGGCTTTTCAATCGAGGAAGGTTAAAGTTAGGTATTTTGGTTTTTGTAGTGAAGAGCATGAGGTCAGTTTTGGCTGGGTTAACCCCAAGACCACATTCTGTGGCTCATGAACATAACTCAGCCAGAGCTCTTTCCATGATGTTACTGATTACGCCAAGAAACAGAACTGATACCAGCAGCTCTACATCATTCGCATACGCAACTACCTTCACACCATTTTTATTAGCACCGTGTTGAAAACTAGGAGCCAAAGCAGAGGTGAGAGTACACCACCCTGAGGTGTACCCCTTTTTACTATTGATAGTTTGCAAATATACTTATATTCCCGGGTTTCTCTCTTGTACCCTCAAACCTCACTAGGCAAAATATCTGTGAACGAAAAAAAAAAAATCATGCAAATCGGACAGACCGACAGACAATGTATTTTATATTGTACTTACTTAGTATGATGATATACGAATAAAACAGGAAATGAAAACTCTTAAGCTTCCTGATTTCACTCAGAACACAATTTCTCCAGTTTTAATTTACGAGAAATTACAATGCTAATGATTCCGTTTACTTCCACAAATACTTAGCATTCGCACTAATCATGCTGACGCCACTTAAAATGCTGCTGCACAAATTTCGTATGCAAATTAGTCAAATTTCTTTAAATTACGATGATGATATAAAGCCACGCGGGAAGTTATTATGCTGTGTTTTGTAGACAAAAGATCCTAAATGCTTGTGCTTACTTTGTATTGTTTACGAGTGGGGGCACTATGTCTTAAGCATTAACCCATTTATTTTGCTATCCAGGCATCACTGTGTGTGTGTGTGTCCTTGTACTTTTGTGTTTGTGTTGTTGGTTCATTAGCTGATTTTTAGCACGCTGCTATTGTCATTACCCTTTGTACACCAATGTCATTAATTTTTAACAAGAAAAACACATTAATTTGTCTTCATTACAAAGTAACACACGAATTAAGGATATTCACGTCGGCATGCTTAAGCAGCTACTTAAGTGCGTGGCTATGCATATGTTAATTCTTAAGACCGAGAAATCTTCAATTTGAAGGCTTGACATGGGTTTAGCATTTTCCTAGAAATACTACAAGTATAGATGACAAGTCCTTACGTTGTTTGTTAATTATGTTGTTTTTGACAGGTATATTAAGTCACATTTGTCTAAATGTAGTGGATAAATCATTGATTATTTTGACTTTTAGGTGATGCGCATTGTTTTGAAAGAATTTTACATTTTTTAGAACAAAAAGTTATATTTTAGGCAATATGTCGCATAAGTAATATTAAACTTTATATATTTTTGAAATTCACAACTGTATGATTTATTGTTACTTTAACTTATGGTATCCTTATATTTCCTTTCAACATAGGTATATGTATTGATTGGTTGCTCATACTCTCTATATAATTCATAATCTTCCTTCCTAATGTCCTTTCGTACATAACTTTCGTAGCATCAAATGAATGTCATTGAATGTTCTCTAATTAAATAATTAAATTTTTGAAGTGTTTCGACAGCATATTTGATTGATGAGCATAATTTTGTCATCACTTTGTTTAATTAGAAAGTTGTCGAAACTTTAGTGCTGAGGTCGGATGTCGTCAAAAGGATAATAATTGATCATTATGAGAATACGAGTACTTACATTAACAACCGGAAGGAAGTGCTAAGTAAATGTCATGATGGTATGGTGAAATTGTTTGATTATTGATGATGAAGTTTAAATGAAATTTCTTTCGAAACAAATTTCAAAAATGTAGATGTTAATCAATAAATGATGGTTAGTAATTGAGCTTTTGTTTAAAATGTGATTCACGCAATATTTTTAAAATTGTTTACAAATTTTTAAATCTTATGAAAATGCTTTAAAACTTAATCAGGCATGTTCTAAATTCCGATACACTTCGGAATCAAAATTAAATCAATCTTCAAAAGCTCCGCATTTCGGTAATAAACTTCAAATCTGATTTATGTTTCGGTAAATCAAATAGGAACGATTAGCATATCCGATTTCTTCTTATTTGTCGCAAAGCAGAGCTTTTGAAGATTGATTTAATTCCGATTCCGAATAAGATGGAATTTTTAACCAAAGCTATGTATTCTGCTTATGAATAGATTTTAATAAGAGAGTTTGTGGTATCACTATGGACCCTTGTGGTCGATGTATGGCAGTATTGCCGCCACCCTAACCTAACCTATGTATTCCGACGAATATTTTTACGATGATTCTAAATCCAGAATCAAAACTTTTCTAAGGCTTATGATTTTTGAGATATCATGACGAAAACCACGGTGAGCCTTAACCATAATTTAATGATGTTTTGGGTGCAAAAAAATCCTTTGGAGGTTTGATAGTATGCTGTTTCTAGATCATCAAAAACCAAAAATCAAAATCATCGGTGTAGAGTTGCCTGAGAAAACCCGATTTGAGGATTTTTCGTCTAAAATACGAAATTTTTCCAATTGGGGCATTTTCCGATACAAAAAAAATAAATAAATAAATTTTTAACTACATTAAAAAAAAATCAAAATAATCACATTCAATGTGTTTTGCCATGCTAAATGCGAATCCAGCCTCAAAATTGCTCTATCGTATATAGTTTTTCAGATATTGTATCCTAAAAACCAAAAATAGTCGTTTTTGCCATTTTTTGAAGCTATATAACTATGTAACATATCATTAATTCGTTAAATGTGGTTTAAATTCTTAAAAGACCTAATCTTTTTCTTTAAACCTTATTTAAATTATGTTTATATTTTCATGCTTCTATGAGATATCGTAGACCGAAATATTATCAAAACGAGTTTTTTGCACTTTTGTGACTTTGAGGAAAAAAAATATACATATCAACATAATTTGAATTAGGTTTTAAAGAAAAAGATTAGGGCTTTTATTTATTTAAGCTATTTAAAGTCCTTTTGAAAGTATAATTCGGAACTGTGCTTGAAGCTATTAAATATTATTTTTCTATTTTCAGATTGCCAACAACAAAATTTTGTGCTAGGTAAGTCATGACAATGCATATATATGTTAAGGAAAACATTATTTCCGAGTATTTGCATTCAATATTAGTCATATTGAATTAAAAATAAATAATTCCAATCAATTAATTAAAAACTAAAAAATTTATTGCTATGTAATTGTAAAGTAAAAAATTTAGTATCTGCAGCCTTGCAAAGCTAAATGACAAAAAAATAAAAAATTTTACAAACATTTAGTCGCAAATAAATCACATGGTACCTAACACAAAAAATTAGTTATTAAACTTTTCAATTGCTCGAAACTATCATCATAAACATTCCGGCTGGAAAGTTGATACAATGAATAATGCGTAGGTGTAATTGTTGATGCAGTGGCCAGACATAAAAGCAAAAAAGGACACAATGCCATTATGTGTAATGAGTTATTTGACGCTACCACCAACAGGACAATTAATGATAAATGTACCAATTCCACGAAATGAAATACTTTCACATAATTGCAAATTTTCATTGTGCTACCGGAAATTTCAGCTTGAAAATAATATATGTAATGGTAAAAGAATGTGAATTTCATGATGATTCACCGCTGACAATAAATAGTGAGAATATAAAATAATACTTAGGTGAAAAACGGAGACATTAGTTCGACTTTGTGCATGAACTTTTCGAACATGTGACCCAAAAACCACTTAAAACTTATGCTGATAATGTCATTGAGTTGTCAGTGTGCTAGCAACACTCTTAACAGACAATGTCAGTATGGTCCACTTATGAATAATTTACTTCCGAGTGACTGGTAGCGGAAAATATCATCGAGTTGTCATTAATGAAATCGTAATAACAACGTCAGCATGAGAAGATATTTCACCATCCGACACGATTTCGCAAAACTGAAAAAACCAATATATTCTGAAAAAATGGTTAAAAATAAGTTATGCGTCTCTTTCCGATTTTCTGGGTCGGGTCGATTTTTTTTTTAATCGGGGTTTGAAGTTTTCTATACATGTATTGAATCGACTCACTTAATTTTACAAACAATCTTTACATCTGCGGTATATCATGTGTTCTGAAAACTTAGGCATGATATTAAGAGGAATATTTTTGTAGAAAACTTTAACCCTCTACATCCCCATAAATGGGTAATTTTTGTACCTTTTTAAGAAAAACTTAAAATTTAACCCTAAAAAGGAGAATAATGAGTCAGTATGCACCAAATAAGTACTTGCTATGACCCTGGGACAAGTTTTATCCAAAACGTGGTTTTAAAATTTTACAGTGGGGTGAAATTTCGTAAATTCGTTTCTATTGCCTATTTTAGCTAAAAAGCAATATATGTCTAATGTTAAGTACCAGATAAAATTTTTTTTTAATATATTGACTCAAGATGAAAAATTTGAGATGTCGTACGGTTCACTACAAATATTTTTGAGATCGTAATTAAATAAAAACCAAGCCATTTTTTTAAAAACCTCGGCTTTATGCGGTTTTTATTCTAATAAGATCTAAAAAATTCTCGGAATAAAGCGTGTGATATCTCAAATTTTTCACCTGGAGTCAAAGTATATAAAAAAATAATATTTGATACTTAAACTTAGAAATATATTGTTTTTTGGATAAAACTTGTTTTCCCAATGTCATAAAAAATCACTTAAGGAATAGTTTTTAAAACACATCAACCCATTATATCCTGTTTTTGTGGGTCTGTTTGACCACTTTTCCCAAAAACCTATAACAGTGGGTTAAAATATTACACAAAATATTCTAAAAAAAATTTAATTAGGGGTCACCGAAGTCGATAAATGCTCACAACTTAAGAATACTACGTAAACAAATTTAATTGACATGAAATGTGTGAGGTCTTTCTTGATATTTAAGGTTTTTTGGCCTTCGCGGTGAATTTTCGACTTTTTAATGTTCGGCAACTATTAGTAAAATTTTATAGCAAATATTTCTGTGGTACATATTGATCCATTATTCCCCCGTTTAACGGGTAATTTTTGTACCATTTTGAGAAATGTTCAAAATTGACCCATTTGTGGGGGATATAGAGGGTTAAAGTTTTCTACAAAAATATTTCTCTTAACATCCTCCATAAGTCTTCAGAAAACTTGATATGCCTCAAATGAGAAGAACGTAAAATTGAGTGTGTCGACTCAACACATGTATACGTGTAGAAAACTTCTAAGACCGATTAAAAAAAAATTCGGTCTGATCCAGAAAAACCGGAAGACACATGTAAATCATTTTTGGCTATATTTTCAGGTTGTATTGATTTTTTTCAGTTGTGCATCGGTGTTTTATATAGACGGCAGTATTCGTGCCATTTACGCTTCGAAAATTCTCGATACTGACATCTAACAGACAATGTCATGCAGACGACAAGTCTCAAGCAACTTGAAACAGACAATATCACTGATTTGGAAAAGCTTAGAGACATTTAAATGACATTTGTCCGATACTGAAATTCTCATAATGATTCATCGGTAAAAAAAACATTTCGGAAAATTTAATTTAGAGTGCACTTTATTTGTGTTATTGACATGATGTTTCATCGATGACAATATCATTATGTATGATTCAGCTCAAAAACAGCACTGGGTTAAATAAGCGCCTGATAAAGACTACAACCAAAACCTTATTGCTTAATTAGCGCCGCTAACGCAAAAAAATAAACTTTATAGCAGAGTTTATAGCAAATTCCATAATAAACGGAATTTTCTTTTTTTCGCTTATCTTCTGTTAACTTTTATTTTTTGTAAAAATTGTTCACACTTAATTTAATTTTAAAATAAAAAAAAAAAATATATAAAAAACCGCTCAATGTTGAGAAACTGTTAACCACCTCTCATTTAAACGCACACACACAAAACATGATAATGCACAGCACAAAAACGCACAAGAGCTAAACGGAGCACACAAACACATTAAAATCAAGAGAAAAAACCGCAAAACCAACCAGAAAAAAAGCAAACGTAGGATAATGACCAACATCAGTAGCTTCCTTGCTTATAACTGAACGAGCACCCCTCTGCCCCCCCACCACGGGCCTTACATTGAATGAAATGCTCTCACCTGCATGAAAACTTTGTAGTAAAATTTTAATGGCAAATTTAAAGCTTCTTCAGAGCGCACTCGCTCATTCCCATTATAAAAACGTATTCACAGATCTACAAATTTTACAGCGGATGCTTTATTCATCGTGGTGGTGGTGGCTTGTGGTGGTGGTGTTATTTGGGAATGGTAGCATTTTTAGAATATACCCCAGTTTGTCGACTAATTAACTTGTTTTTATATTCTGTGCATTGGTGAATTTTTTATTTTTCTTAATTTTAGCCCATCTTTTAAAGTTACACATTGAGGGGGCTTTTAAATATTAATTACCTTTTTAAGTTGTGTTTCATTATGTGCATCCCCTTGTAATTCTCGCAAAGCGGAGCATGGGGCACATAACTGGAGTGTAATATGTTTGTCAGCAAATCGCATACAAAAAATATGCTTAATTTAATGCAAATTTTTAGATTGATAATAAATTTAATGTACGGATTTTCAAAATTTGATGGCCCTTTCTGATTTCGCTTAAACTTTGTGCATGGTTTTGTTGTGGTCAAAACCAAAAAAATTTTGAAGTTTTAAGGGATTTTGAGGGAATTTGGTAAAATACCGAAATCGCCTAATACTTTATCACAAAATTGTCTACAACGTGAAGATTTCTTAACTGATTTTCATGTTCTGACCTATTTTGGAAAGTTAGTGTATCAGACTACAAATTTTAAGTAAATTTTCTCTGCCATTTGAAAAGAAGAAAGATTTTAGTACTTTTTTAACATAAAAATTACTAAAATGTGGTACTTAATTTTTAGATCCTCAAAAATATTTTTCTTTAAAGGTTTACAAGTTACGAAAGATTATAAATTGTGTATAGTTTTAAATTTTCAAAAAACTGTAACTCCTTAAACTTTAAAAATACTGTCATAAATTTAAATTCATACGAAAGGAGGTTTTATTCTCTTTTCACTAAAAATATTTCAAAGTCTAAAATTTACCTCAAGAAGCGTTTTCATTAAATTAAGAACTAAACTACCTGGGAAAAATTAGATACCCCAGTGTGCCAAACGGTTCATATCTCCGATTTTTTATCCGTTACGGATCCGTTACTGATCATATCTCCGCTTTTTTATCCATTACGGATCCGTTAGGGATAAAAAAGCGGTGATATGAACCGTTTGGCACACTGGGACCCTACACTGCAGCCCTTAGTTTTTGCTCAGAGCATACTAATCCAAGTAAATGTGCAAAATTTGGTTTCATTACCTCAACTAAAGCTTGCGCTTCAACATTTTGAAAATGTATCTTGTATGGGAGATGAGACGCCTTCTTGTCTGAGTTCGCCTAGATTTTTCTCAGAGCTTCAATGCGATATTATATTATACTTATTACATTATAGCATTTTGAAAACTTTGAGTGTATGGGCGGTGCCATACTCTCTTCTCCGAATCAATTAATTTTCTTATAAGAGCTTTCATTTTCTATTATTAATATCTGATTAAAATTTGATTTAATTATCTTTAAAAACATTTTCAGTATAGAATTTCGCGGCTTTTGCTTATATGGAAGATTCCACCCGCTCTTGTTCGAATTCTATTGAATAAAAATCCCCAAGTTTTTATTTACATTTTGGTTGCAAAAACAATAGACAAAATTTTGGCGAAATACGAGAGGGCCGTATCAAATCTTTTTACTCTAGGCACTTTTTTTTTTTTTTTTGCGGAAGAGGGGTGAAAAAGCATTTGCGCTCTTAGTCACGATCGTCACCGGTGCCCGTCATGTCGGACTCTCTAAAAAGTACTATCAACTAAAACAACTCCTCTTCTTTGGGAAAACTTCCACCTGGGAAACCTTTTTTTTGGCATTGCATCAGAGGGGTTCCCTTTAAGGCATTTAATTCTATCTTTTCATTTGCCAACGTTGGGCTTCCGCAATATTTCTCCTGTAAAAGAGAGGTGCTGAGTAATGCTTCAGCAGCCATTGTCAAAATCTTAAATTTCTTTTTTAGAAAAGAGGGGAAACCGGGAGGGGAGAAACCGCTTCAGGACTTGGGCCTTAACTGAGAACAAACGAGGTCCTACTGACTACGTTCTCTGCCAGAACGAAAGTTGTCCTGTTTTGGAACCCTCTTGGTCTCTGTCAAGGCAAACAAGGGCCTTGTATCGAGACCCCCACCAAAGAAGAAATTTAAAGCGCCAGCGGCTTCGCAAGATGATGTCTAGCAGCAGCGTTTTTTGATGTCAATGGATTTCTTGACTTCTGGCAGCTTGATAAGCATCAAGGTCTCTCTTCTCTAAGCGAAGTAAGCGTACTCTACATATTGTCCAATTAATAACCGATTTTTTTCTTACTCTAGGCATGAATTTGCTGTAAAACTACATATTTTGATTTCTCGCAGCTTAAGATTACGCCAATCTATTCCGATCTTTGGCTTATCAATTATGTGTGACTCGGCACTAAGCCTTTTGTATACTTAAATCAAAACATCAAATATGTAGATATCGAGTTGTATTTTTAACCCGACGATATGTTGTACCCTTGTCAATCTTTAGCGATACCGATAGTGGATAGTGGATTACACTTGATCTATATACAATTCAAATCCATATATCATACCAGAGAATTTTCTCCATGATGCCAGTAATTTTTGTCACATACTTAGTTAGATAGTGGACATGCTGTATGATTTAACGCTCTAGCAATGACATGAACCTTTTGCTATAATTTTTTTATAATCTTTGCACTAACTGTTAACCGAAAAATCATTGCATTCTTTTAGGAGCACTTATTTTTACGCTTTTTGCACAGAAGAGTCCATAAAACGTACTTCTCTTTATAATTTCTTATGCATTTCTTTTAATTTACTTTGCAATATTTAAGGAATTCATTAAAATTTAAAGGCGAAGCTCACAATAAGAGAATATGAAGCAAAAAAAAAAGTAGACAAAATCAAATATTCAACAACATAAATTGAATTATTCCGGCAAGAAAAAGAAATATTTTCATTTCACACTTGCAACACGAAATTAACATTACAATCATGATGAAAGCGGCATTCAACAAGAAGGCAGAATCGGTTGGAATCTTCATCCAACCTCATACTCATCCAAGGGCAGCATTCTTCCTTTCTTGGTCTTCTATTTACAATGTCTGTGCTCTGTGCTAATGAAATTTTCTTCATTGCAGCGGCGCATATCAATGGCTAAGGAATCTTATTGAAACTGCATCACAGCGTTTCACTGATCCTGCATAAATATTTGCCTATCATGTGACTCATCATCCGTAGTTCGTCGACTGTCGTTGAATCTTTGGAGCTCAATTCATAATTCACTAAATTAATTAAATTTTATTGCATTTTACTGTTTTGCATGTTTAGCATTGAGGGCATGAAAGCAGGTTGCCTTTTGATATAATGCATGGCAGGATACTTGCTTTATATTTTCCTGTTTAAGGCAACTCTTGTTTGTAGAAGGAATGGCAATTTATTTTACAAATTAGCAATAAGAAATAATGAAATTTATGTGCTGGAAAATATTAGCTTTTTCATAATTTAAATTACATTTACATACCATATATTGACTTAGAATGGAAATTCTGCTGCTATTAAAGTATATTAATTCCTTAATTCGTAATATAAAACTTTCTTATCATTGCTGCAGGCATAAATCACCAACAAATCATTGATCGGTTTTAGTATAAATCGCATCGAAATTGAACTACGATTAGGTAACCAATAACTCAATTTCACGCTTTGCAATTTTAACAAATTTTTTTACTTTTTCCCCCCAACACCAAAGTCAACTTCAATAAATTAAAGCCTGCTGTCAACACGTCTATTATAAAGTTTTCACATCCGTTGAACTCTCAGAATGAAGCAAAAAAAAATTGAAAAAAAAAATAAAAAATTTGTTAGCTGTCGTCCAGGCAGACGGACCAGTGATGTTGGGAATTGCTAAGTTAACTTTGTTTAAACTTTGTTGTGGCTTTTTGCTTTCAGTCAAAAAGTAAAAAAAAGACATACAACCTGCTCGAAAAAAATGGAAAAATTCCAACAGAAGACAAACAAAAACCAAATATATCGGAAACGACGGAAATGATTCGCTTCATTTGTCTGTGACCACAGAAAAAGCGGGGCTGCCTATAGTGCACATTCATTGAAGGCAAAATGTGTGTTGTCGTTTCAGAGTTTTTCATAGCTATGGAAGTAACAAAATTTATACTTAATATCTAAACATACATACATACATGTTTCGATACCTACTTATGATGAAAAAGATTTTTGCAACATTTTGGAGGTTGATGTTTTAAAAGTGTTTCAATTTTATTTCGATTTGGTAATGCATTGGACATAATATTTATTTATTTAACTTAATCAATTAAAGTTTAGAACACTTATTGTTTAATATAAAATAACTCATAATAAGTTTTTTAAAAAAAATAATATTCTATTCATTTGTAGTCCAGGAAAATTTAAATTTTTCTGCGACATAGATCCAATTGAATTTTTTCCACCAGAAAAACATTATTTTATGCTTGATAAATAAAGTGGAAAGGTTCATTATACTATTTTCAATAAACCTTTGTTTTTCGCGTGGCTCATGGCTTAAAAGATAGTCGAAAAAAAAAATGGTTTTAGAGAGATATCGTCGAAACGATGAGTCATACGTATTTTAAAACTTAACTCAGAAACAACCAAATTGTAAGATTTACGAATAAAGGATATTAACTATTTGTTAATACATATCTGATCTTTAAAATTTTGGCTATCAATTGTGTATCACGATGACCTTAGGTTCACCACGCCCGCACCGCCCCTCACACAAACCGAAAGTCTCCAAAAAGGCCATTTTGAAAAAAAAAACTAAAAATATTTTTATATATAAAATTATAACGTCAGTACTTGCTTCATGTTGCCAAAGGATAGTAATTTCAGTATGTGAAAAAAAAATTCAAATCGGGATTGCCATGTCTGAAATATTCGATGTTAAAATTGCTGGAGTAGTTTTCTACCCCTTGGGCCAATGAGTACATACTTTTTGGATAATTTTAACGTTTTTTGAAAGCGACGCCATATTTTGTGAGCCATATATGTTCTGATTCCGAATACTGAAGGTTTTTGACATGTTTTATCACGTCAGAATTTTGAGATATTCTTGTTTTAAAGTGAAAAGTAGGTATCTGTGTTTTGAGCATTTAGCCAATATGGTCACGGATTATAGGAACATGCATGAGTTTCGATGAAACTAAATGAGATACGTAGAAAATAAAACAGTTTTTGAAACAATGCATCAGTTTAGTGAAGTTTCTTTTTGATAACGCCAGGATTTTAACGTTGAAAATAAGAAATTTTCATACTAAGAACCCAATATGGCCACTTGGTCACGTGGTCATGGATAACTGAAAGATAAATGAATTCCAGTGAAATCAAATAAGATTCGTAGAACATAAAACATTGTATCAGTTTAGATTAAATTCTTTTTCCTAATGCCGGAATGTCCTTGAAAATAAGGACTTTTTACTGAAACATGAGTGGATTCCAATGAAACTAAATGAGATCCATAGAATATAAGACAGTGTTTGAAAAAGTGTATCAGTTCAGTGTAAAATGTACACTGTACATAGTTTCTTTTTCCTAATGCCGGAATTTTGCCATTGAAAATAAGGTCTTTTCATACCAAGAATCCAATATGGTCACTTGGTCACGTGCTCATGGACCACTGAAAGATAAAAGGATTACAATGAAACCAAATTGGATTCAGAGAACATGAAACAATGTATCAGTTTGGTGTAGTTTATTTTTGCTAATGCCTGAATTCTGTCCTTGAAAATAAGGACTTTTCATATTAAGAACCCAATATGGCCACTTGGTCACCTGGTAATAGACCACTGAAACATGAATGGATTCCAATGAAGCCAAATGGGATTCACGGCAATTTTATTTTATTATGTGTGTTAAAGTGAAGGGGTTCCATTGATCATGAAACAACATTTAAAAAAACATATCAATGAAACTTTACAACTTTTTCAAATAAACTTGCAAGAACTTAACAACCCAATGTGCACAAAAACGGATGAGGATCCGTTTCGAATCCATTACGAGTTCATAAAGGTATAAAAAACGTAATCCGCGGTAACGGATCCATTTCGAACTCGTAACGTACATCAAAAACGAATTCAAAACGCTTCGTTTAGATAAAAAAAAAAAAAACATTTTGAAGCGCTTATTAGCGAATAAAAAAAAATTAAATTCCGCAGTGCGGGCCCGTTTCGAATCCGAAACTTATGTAAAAACGAATTCAAAACGGATTTGCTTTTAAATATGTTAATGCTGTATATTTACAGAAAAAACCGTTTTGATGCGCCTATTAGCAATTAAAAAATAATAAAAAGAAAAAAAAAGGAAGAAAAATAAAGGGTAAAAATCCACCTCTGGTAGGATTCGAACCTGGGCAAATCCGTTTCGATTCCGTAAATACTTCAAATACGAACTGAAAACGGGTTTGCTTTAATTAATTTTTATGATAAAAAAAATATTTTTGATTTGTTTTTTTTTATTTTTATTTTATTGCGTATGATTTTTTGTAAACTTTTCAAACTCTGTTTGAAAAAATGTTTTTGATTCCAAATTTGAGTATATAACATTTTTTATCAAAAGAAGGGAAGAAAAACAACACAGAATACTTATAAAAAAACAACAGAAATTTGTTTAATATACAAACTTTAAATCTCAACATCAAATAAGTCTACATCAGTTAAGTAAACATCATATCGGTCAATAGCCTAGTTGTCTAACGTCTCGTGTATGAAAAAGTAATACCCCGGGAGCCTGAGTTCGACTCCCGGCCGGGCTAGTAATTTTTTTTTTTTTTTTGTTATTTTGTTTTTTGTAATTAAAAATAAGCGCTTCACCCTGTTTTCTTTTTTTTTTATAAGCAGCATTAACATTATTAAAAGCGAATCCGTTTTGAATTCGTTTTTGATGTACGTTACAGGTTCGAAACGGATCCATAAAAGAAGAAAAAACGATTCGTTTTTTTTTTAGGAATCCTTCCCGCAAACGGATCAGTAACGGATACCTAACGGATTCCGTAGCGGATAAAAAGAACGAAAATATGAACCCGTTACGGATCCGAAACGAGTCCGTTTGGCACACTGGGAAAATACTGTTTTGTTCCGAATTGGGTAGGTATATGTATTGGCCCAACACCTTATTTTTATTTGTTGTTCCATCATATGGCTTTTCTACAAACTAAAACTTTTCTTGAGTTGTATTCAAACTTTTAAGTATATCGTCCGAATGAATAGTCCCTAATGTAGGATGTCCCAATATGACCATCAGATAGGCATCTCAGAAACTAAATTATGAAAGCCTGCCATCAAATATTAATTATGAAAGTTCAATTCCCGACCACTTTGTAGGCATCTAATGCTTTCTTTCAAGTCTGCAACAAGATCAAAAACTTAGAACAAAATAAAAAAATGTATCATTTTCATGTCGCATGATCTTCGAGATCAGTTCAGGTCCATTTCTAAAAACGAAATTCTCGACTAAATTTCATTAGTATATAATCTTGCAAACGGTGAAACAAATTTTCGTCAAGAATATTGTTGTTTCAGTGCATACTTTCAAAAAAAAAATTTACAGAAAAATAGAAAAATAAATGGGTACTGGGATGACTTTAACTCATGCGCAACTTCAAAACATCGTAACTTAACCAAACTTTTATGTTTATGCAACTTTATACTAATTTTATGAACTTTAGTTCATTTGCATTTTTGAACTATGAAAATTATGATCAATTTATGTTTAATTTAATTTATTTTAAAGTAAATGATATGTCAATTGAAAAATTGAACTTTTCGTCTGAGGTCGGGTTTGAACCAGGAACATTTGAACTCAAACCCTGTACAAAGCGCATTTATCAACGGACTACGCTATGTGCTTTCATATAAATTGGAAGCATGTTTCATTGTATTATTCTCTATTCTTCCTTGTCATAATTCCTGTTGTTGTTTATGATAAATGTCATAATTTTTAAAGTGAAAAAATGCATGGAATTTTCGGTTCTTGCAAAAAATGACTAAAGTTCATAAAATTTTATTTATAGGACTATATATTTTTTTTAAAGTGGGCGGTGCCACGCCCCTAAATGGAAAAAACGCTCTCACAGCTAAACCTCTGCATCGATTTTAACGAAATTTGGTATGGAAATAGGATTGGCACTGAGGAACGATAACATGACCATTATGTTTTCAGTGGGCAGTGCCACGCCCCTTAATGGAAAAAACGCTCTCACGGCGAAAATACTGCAATCGATTTTTATGAAATATAGAGTTAGCACTATATAGCACGATAGCATGATTGATTTTTATGAATTTTGGTGTAGAAAGATATCAATAACTGTTTGCTCTTTAGTAGGAGTTACACGCCTCTAAATTGGAAAGTACGACATTGCAGCTTAGCTGTTGCACCGATGCAGATAGCCCAAACCCTAAGGAAGAATATTAAAAGCTTTTTGTGTTTTATCGGCCAAGGAAGGGTATAAAAACTTTTTCCTTTATTTTATGGTCAAATCGAAATAGTCGAATTTCGGACACAAGGCGAACTCTAGTATTTTTAGTTTTGGAAAGAGTGAGTAATTTTAGAGAGTTTTTTCCATCCCATTTAATCAATATATTCAGATACGCATGTACATATATAGATACCAGTAGGTCATGTTACGAGGAAAGTTTCAATATTACCGCTATCAAAAGATAATTTGATACAAAAGTAATGGAGAACTCCTCAGTTTGATGATAGCTATTAGCAACAACATCACACGCAAGATCTAATATACTTACGTCTATAAAGTATCGATACGGCTGTATCAAAAACTTGCAATATCCTTAGACAAAAAAAAGTCAAATGTGCTGTTTGTGTTACAAATGATGTAACAATATGGCAAGCACTAACTTACAGGTGTGCGCAATCCACAGCCAATATGGGTCTCGGTCTGGGTCTAGTCCACTGGCACTTATCTCAATACTTAGAAACGTATGCATGTATGTGCACCTGGTAAGGTGGGGGTGCGCAATGAAGTTGTGCCAAAAGTGGAGAACAGCAAAAAAATAAAAAACGCAGAACTTCTACACCAAAACAACAAAACCAAATGTTGTCGAAATGAAATGAACGAAAACAACTAAACCGGATGTGACGTACACAAATGCTTGTGGGCATGATTTTGACTTTTGCAACAAATTTTTCATAGCGAAAAAAAAAACATCGAAAAAACTTTATCAAACGTTTTATTTTTCGTAATTTTTTTTTTTTTTTTGCCCCGCATTGTGCAAAAATCATTCGAAAGGAACGCGCGAACAGAAACCATAGCAAAAATATCAGCGCTGCTGTTTTGGTTGCGCAGCGCAGCAGCAGCAAAGGACAATAGCGCGTCGCGACTGACCAAAGCGCGAACTGCAAAAGTTGTAAGGGAGAAGTGTCAGCACACAAAACACAAAGCAAAAAAAAAATAAAAAAAAACAACAAAAAATAAAGTGAAAACCACATTTGCACGTTGGAATGTTTTCGCATTTCTATGTCTTTTTTTTTTTTTTTTGTTGTTTTTATTATGTTTGAGTCCTGTTATGCGGTAAATTTCTATCATCAAACCCCGACCGACCGCCTTGGCGAACGTGAGAATAAACGGAAATTGTGGTGGGAAATTTCATTTTTGCTGACACTTGACTGGGGAATTTTTTAGTTTTTTGCTGAAATTTCGATTGAAAACTCGTTGGTTTTTAGTACTTAGTTTCCTTACAGGTTATTGAATCACGTAAAACAAAAGTAATTCCGATACAATGGTCAGAGTGTTCTCTTATATTGACAACGGTTCCGGTTGCTTAAATAAAATCAACATTGATTGGGCGCTTCCTGGTGGTGAGTGTATTGGGCAGCAGTTGCTGAGGTAACGTTTTGAATGTGCACCATGTTAACACTTGCTGTACTTAAGTGGCATACTGTTATCTGCTCTCATATGTCCTTAAGCTCCACGCAGAGCATAAGACCTTTATGAAACTCTTACATTGTTAATGGTTAAGTGACAGTGCTTTCCGTTCTCTAGAATAGTCCTAACATAGAGAAAAAATAGTTCATATTACTATATTTCTAGTAAATTTTGCTAGAATTTCAAGTCAGTTAAGTGACAACCCCCCAATAAAATAAAATTTACCAGACTGTTTTAGTAAATTCAGAATTTTCGAAAAACCTTAAAGCATAGTAGGGGAGATGTGTGTACCTTGATCCGAGTGTACCTCGGTCCAAGTGTCGGTTGCCACTCAACAGTTGCACGTGTACGGAAAAAGGTATATTTCTAGTCAATGGTAAGACATAGAAATATCACTGTCACGTCATTTGATGCTGCAAGCATTGTAGAAATATAACTTAATCAAAAAACTATAGAAACTTTTTTCGAAAATCCAGCACATTGAAAAAACTGAAAAGCGGACCAAGGTACACACATCTCCCCTTATATAAAAAAATAAGTGTTATTCACCTTACTATAAAGTTAAACAAGAAACAGACAAAAAAAAAAAAAACGAACTGACCGCACTAGGATTTGAACCGAGGTCCATCCGTTTGATAGATAGAAAAATAACATCTTTACTCAAAACTCAAACTTGTTAAACCTCTACACCACTGACCTATATAAGGAAGAGGCATAAAATTTGTATATTTGTGTCTGTCTAAACATAAAAATTTTTACTAGAATTATTAAGTAAAAATGGTTATACATTTTTCTGGCTGAAAGCATAATTTACTCTACGTTTAGGAAAATGTAGACAACTTAGAGTAAATATTGCTTTATTATTTAACTGTGTATATTTAATATCTAAATATCACTTTATGGAACCATAAAATCGTTCATATGAATGTTTATTTGTGTTTGAAATTAAGTATTAATTCCTTTAATATTTTTACTACTCGAGTGGAGTAAAAATTATGGCACACGACTTGATCCGCCGATCATTTTTACGATGTTTAGTGATAACAGCGTTTTCTTCTTACTTAAAGGTTCCATTTCAATTCTTTAAGGTTAACTTTCGCTATAAAATTTCAGCGTATTTGCTTATCTCAGATTTTAGTATATTTTTCTCTCCAAAAATATTTTACCTAAAATGCTTCAGTTTCAAATTTAAAACCACAAAACTGTGTAAAATAAAACCACGTTCGTTTTATAAAATTTCATTTATCTCAAGGACGCTACCCTTTCCAAAACATATCATACCATTTTGACTACATAAAGACAATGAATACAACTGACTGCACACACCACCATCCTCACCACTACCACCACCACTTGAAGCCCGCATAAACACTTCCATTAAAAGTTCAACGATGCACAACTCTGCACCAAACCAATCCATCAAACAGGTGCTTTCGAAAATGTACAACCCAACGCAGCAATATCCCGCATTTCGAGACACAGCAACTGCAACAGATAAAAATATCACATGCAGCGTAACAAAAAAAAAAAAAAAACCTCAAACAAAAAACAAAAGCCATCGCTATATAAAAAATATTTATCCATTCAAGAATCAACGAGGTGCAACCAAGAGTGAATTTTGCAAAACGCACAAAAAACAACAAAAACAACAACAAAACTATAAATGTCATCATCAACAACAACAACAATGACAACAACTAAACAACAACATCAAAAAATACAAAAAAATAAAAAATTGTGGATAACTACCAACAACCAAGTGCTATGGGGTTCACCGAAAATAGTTGTTACATAGCTTTAGCTTGTTTTGACTAATTGTTAAAAGCTGCAAGCACATAAATTCCAACTCAAGTGGACACTCGGTTATGAGAAATAAAAATAAAAACAAAAACATTGCGCCAAATATGAGTAAAATTGGAGCCATTTCCGAGGTCCTAAATGGTTATACAAAAACTAAATAAAATTAAATGAAAAGAATTAAAGCAACATAAAAGTTTAAATGAAATAAAACAGAAATGTCCAATTTTCTGTTTTTAAAATTCATAATATTCATAATGGACATGTGTATTTTGTAATGGGTGTTTGTTTGGACTTTAACAAAAATAAACAACATGATTTGAATTGATTGGAATAGAACGAACATTTAGTTTTGCAAAAGACCAACTTATTGTCGGAAAATAATCAACCCAATAACTTACCTCTATCAGTAAGCATTCATTTCTTCAAAGATTCGTAAACAGTGATAACAAAGGGCACTGAATGTTAGTCAGAATGGTGGATTCATTCAAATCTGTAAAGATTTTTGCATACCCTATAGTTTTTGAAAAAAAAACTGGTCATAATTCCAAAAAAAAAAAAATTTAATTATCACGACTCCACACATAAATGTTTCTAACTAGAGTTGGCAAGAAACTGTGTTATTCTATTCAGCAACAAGTAGTTTACGAGCCAAACGTGCCTCGAAAATATACCTACGTTCCATACAAATTTTGACAGTGGTTTGACAAGGCTCTAGAAATTATGAGCTTCAATGATTTCGAGAAATTTACATTTTATAGAAAAAGCATAAATGAGACATCGTGGTTTATTGATTACGAAAATAAATCCATATTTAAATTGTTTTTTTGTAACAGATAATGATTTACATGATTTTGCTGTCAAGAAGCATGAACAAGATAACTTGCTGGAACGAGCTTCCTATTAAGTGTTTTTTGTAAACACCGACAAAACACGGGGGTTAAAAACATTTTTAACCCTCAAGTTGCATCACTCGGAAAGTTTTTATATTTTCTTGTTCAGGGTACTTTCCTTATCACATAAAAAAAAAATTAAGAAAATCCGTCGGGCGCTTTTTTTTTTAAATCGAATTTTCCGTTTTTGGCAAAATTGAGTTAAGTCAAAAATAACATGCGAAAACTAAAATCAATAAAAAGGAACACGAATAGTGATTTCTAACTAAGTTTAATATGCTGAATTCAAATCCGTTAACAAAATCGATCTATCGCTACAGAATTTTGAGATATCCTAACCCAAAAACTACCAAAATATAAGATTTTTCGTGATTTTTTCCTACTTTTGAGGTTATGTAACACGACATTGTAATATTTTGTTATAAAACCTGTTATGTAAGTCAAAAGCATATATCTTTGCGTACAAAACTCTTTTTAAATTATATCAATATCCTTTTTTTTCTTGGAGTTATCCTAACCTAAAAATTTAAAAAGAAACAAAAACAAGATTTTTGACTACTTTGGAGGCTACATAGAGAACGCACGAAATTTTTTTGGTCTTTTATACAAACTGCATCACTTATAATCATTTATTGTCTTCAAAATGAGCCATCACATAGCATCTACGATTTTTCTATACAAAGTTATGAGCTCTTTAATATGACATCAAGAAACACAATAACGTTATGCCAAAACAAGTAATCATGGGCGTACGCAAGGGGGGGAAGGGGGGGGGGCAGCTGCCCCGCCCCCTAGCTCTAGCTTTAGAGTTACAAATATATCATATTCATTCACTTTTACAGGAGTTTTTACAACTTTTTATATTAAAGCCAAATAAAACACGATTTTTTGGACAATAGTTTATACAAATACACTTTTTTTTATCTTTACTATACTATTTATTTATTTAATTGCAAACAATTTGAAAGTAAAATCGGATAATATTTTAAAAAGTTATTGAGGTTTCACTGAAGTAGGACTATTCGGTTTTTTATCGTGAAAATAAACAGGTACAAAAAAATGTTTTTTGCTCATAACTTTTTTTTCTTCTCAGAAGGGATACCCAATGCTGCTTAAAACTAAAGACTATGTTTTTGCAAAAAATGCTGCGTTAAAAAATTTTAAATTTTTTGTGCAGGCAGTATAGATAATATCCGGTTCCAAAAGTCGATTTTTTTATGTTCTTACGAATAAAATGTATAAGGCTTAAAATGCTTAAAATCGTTCAAAATATCAAAGTATTTTATAAATTTTTTCAGACCTTTTTTAACTTTTCAAAAATTGGTCAAAGAAAAAGAAAAAAAAAAAAAAAATCCAAAAACTCTAAAAAAATTCACACGTGTACTTTGTACGATTCTAAGCATTTTAAACATTATACAATTCTTTTACTTCATAAAAATCGACCCAGTTTATTGTACTTGTTTATTCTTAAAGTGGGATATTCGTTTTGTCATACTGGTACGAAGCTTAATTTCCTAAATATGACTCAATATGAGATTCGGACGCTAAATGGGAGTTTTTAGCTTTGGAACGCTAGCGGAAGGCAAAAATCTCTTTTTACTCAAGAGGAAAGCATTAGCAATTAATGCGTTTTTTGGAGTCAGCGACCTCAAATTAGTTTAGAAATGTGATATATATTTAAAAGATAACATAAGTACCTATAGGTAATTCCATAGTAACTCGCGTTACAATTAGAACAGTTTTTAAGAGTTTAATGGAACTTTTGAGGCTCAGCCTTTGGATTAACTAATAAAATTGGATTCTTTATAAACAAAATTCTTTGTTCTTGTTGCATATTAGTTGAAATTTTCAGTGATAACTTAATATTTAACCAGTAAAATAGTGCTGGTAACTCGCGTTACCATTTTTGGACATGTTCAGAGCATAAATTTCTTTCGGAAGTTTCTGTGAAATTTGCGGGTAAATTTCTTTACATTAGACATAAATTAAGGCAGCAGGATATCAATAAGTATTTCTTTATTAGAAACAACAATATTATGTGGTTTTTTTTTAAATAATGCAAAAATTATGTGGTAACTCGCGTTACAAAAAAATTGGTAACTCGCGTTACTATCGATTTTTAGACCAATACAGAGGGCCTTTTCAAGTTCATAGGTATAAACATTTAAATTGGGTCAAAATACAAGAATAATAAAGAACTACTTCTGGCTTTTATGCACAGGAACCAAAACTAGATCAAAATTTAATAATTGCTTAACTAAGTCTATTATATCGCGATTGAAATTATTTATGGTTTAAATACAGATGGTATATTATCGTCACAACTATTACTGTCACCACCAGATTCATAACTTTCCTCGCAGAAGTATCGTTTTATTTTTATGCTCGTTTTTACATCTTCTGATGTGCAGATATTAACTAAAAAACGCGATAATAACGAATTGCAATGTCCAATCTCAATTTTGACACTAAATCGTAATGTTTCTTCAATTAAACATTAGTTTGGATATAGTTGAAGGTTGAAAAGAAACGAGAAATTTTTCAATACCTTTTCCACATTTGCATGGGAATACCCCAATGCAAATTTTTATTTAGAAAGTTATCTAAGTACCTTCATAAGTTATTTAATATTTTAGTGCACAAAAATATACACTCTTACATTGAAAAATTTCTCAAAAAAAAAAAAAAAAAAAGTTTCGCAAAATTTGAGTTTGGCCCCCCCTAGATGAAATCCTGCGTACGCCCTTGCAAGTAATACACTGAAGCTAAAAAGTTAGTTTGCTTAAAATTGTTGTGACGAAGAAGGGAAAATCCGTAGGTGACCACTCGATGGCTGATTTTGAAGACGAGAAATTGTAGTAAGTAATTCAGTTAATATAAAAGAGCAGAAAAATTTCGTGCGTTCTCTATGTAGCCTCCAAAGTAGTTGAAAATCTTGTTTTTGTTTCTTTTTAAATTTTTAGGTTAGGATAACTCCAAGAAAAAATAACATATTGATATAATTTAAAAAGAGTTTTGTGCGAAAAGATATGTGCTTTTGACTTACATAACAGGTTTTATGACAAAGTATTACACTGTCGTGTGACATAACCTCAAAAGTAGGAAGAAATCACGAAAAATCTTATATTTTGGTAGTTTTTGGGTTAGGATATCTCAAAATTCTGTAGCGATAGATCGATTTTGTTAACGGATTTGAATTCAGCATCCAAAAGTTAGTTAGAAATGACTATTTGTGTTCCTTTTTATTGATTTTAGTTTTCGCATGTTACTTTTGACTTAACTCATTTTTGCCAAAAACGGAAAATTCGATTTTAAAAAAAAGCGCCCGACGGATTTTCTTAATTTTTATTTTATATGATAAGGAAAGTACTCTGAACAAGAAAATATAAAAACTTTCCGAGTGATGCAACTTGAGGGTTAAAAAATGTTTTGAACCCCCGTGAAAACTACGAGGACTAGGTAAAATGCCTAAAAGAGTAACAAAAAATTATTGATGTTTATAAAAAGCACGTGTGCTCTTCGAAAAAGTCATCTGATCTTGTCGACAGCAATATGTGACCTGGTCTATGAAAAGGGGGCTTGCGTGCGAAAACAAGTTTTCGAGAAAACAGCTGGAAAACAACTATTAAAGGTCAATTCTATGCGAATCGGCAAAAAAATTGGATTTTTTTTTTTTTGACACCTAAGCACCCTTTTTATGGACCAAGTCACATGTAATACAAATCATTATCAGTTCCAAGAAACGATTAAAATAACAAAATCTCAATACATATGTGAAAAACACCAATGCAAATAATTTGTATTGAAAAAAATGGGGGTATCAGGCCCCCACAAAAATCACATCATCATATCTCTGAAAATATTAAACGCAAATGAATGAGATTTGACAGATATAAACAAAGCACCGGGACAAATAATGTTCACTGGTAAAATGGGTGATGCCACGCCCCTAAAAAAAAAATTTATTATATATCAGATTTGGTACACATATAAAATCCTATGGAAAAATTGGTGATGCCATGTCAACTTAACAAGATAAGGTGAAGCAACGTTCACCGGCAATTCCTGGTTTTTTATGAAAGATTTTCAATTTAAAATTTGTATGGCGGAAAAAAATGTCCCGTGCGACTCTGATTAAAATTAAATTAAAAAAAAAAGTATAAATCATTTTTGGGTAAAATTGAAACAATTTTTAAGAGACATCAATGCAAAACATTCTAAAACTAGTCACATTGAAATATTGCTTCAGGTTACCCTGAAATCTTCGTTTGAATTGTTGGCCGCGAAAACTACTTCTGTTTTTGTCCCGTGCAACCGATTTGGTTTTGCAATTATCTTGTAAACAAAAAACCGCCCCAAATCAAACTAAGCACCAATTTTAGTGCTATCTAAGAGCTATAAGTTAAGCTTATCGTCAAAATAAAAATCCGTCTTATTTTGAATTTTTCTTAACTTCAAATGTGTTCGACGGTCCCGTGCGACACCATGGAAAAGCCATTAATAGTAATAATGTTGATACTATTAAATTAATAGTGTGCAAAGTATTCAAATTATAGCAAAACTATTGTTTTAATATGAAATCTTTGTGATAAGCGTACCATTGAACCAAAGGGCATAGTATTAACATTGCTATGCATTGTTTTTTGTGTAGTAGCTGCGTAATTAACTTTTGCTAATGACATCGGATAGCCATAACCTTCCTTTAAAGTGTTTCAATTGGATCCTCTCTTTCCAATTTTCAACTATCTAAAAAGTATCTCAACTCCATACAAATATAACTAAGTTCTTTGTGTGGCGTCGAGCTACCTTAACTTCAATGAATGATTACTCGGAAAGTTACAATACAATTGGGAAATTTGAAAGTTATGTTGAATAGAGCAGATTTAAGATATTCGAAGCTGTTAGCAAAACTTAATTGCGCTTTTTATTTTGTGTGTGTATTGTGGCTTATGCCAACTGCGTGAATCGTCCGACATGAAAATATAGAACTAGTTCTCGACAAAACTGAAAAATGTGAAGAGTTCAGTGGTCAGTATAATTTTTAAGGAAAGCGAAGATGGTCTATTAAATAAAATTAAAAATATTTGAAAAAATAGCAACGTTTACTTTTGATAGCATGCTTCTACTAAATAGAAACGTCCGATCAGTTTCTTTTGAAAATCTAATTTACACAGGCTAGAAAATATGAAAATAGTTTTGTGATTTAGACGATGTTAACAAGCATTTATTTTAAAATGATCTACATTTAATTCCCTCTAACTTAGGATTTTCAGAAGTGTTATTCTGCTCTTTGAAAATTACAAAAAATCAACCTTCTGAGAAGATAATCCCGGTCGAGTCATTCTGTATAAAAGTTGACTTAATAACATCAGCCAAAAAAATGAATATTCAAGCTTCAATCGAAAACCGGCTGGGATTTTCCACTGGAGATTCCTAATTTTATTTTTTTTTTAATTCTAATTTTATGAAAATGGACTTGGAGAAAACAAGTCACAACTTAGCACATATGGGTAATCTAATGTATTTACAAATATACTTTGCATTATCGTCAAAATGCGAAATGGATGAATGAATGAACGGCAGGATTTCCTACACTTGACCTTTATCGACTAAAGTGCTGCTTCGGAAAGCATTGACCGAAATTGAATTCGGAATGCATTCAATAAAGTGATCAACTTTTTTCAGCCACTCGCTTAAATTCCCTCTTTTGTTGTAATATCAACAGCTTCATAAAGTGCCTCCTAAGCTTGCACTGATTGCTTGTAGCGCAACACCGCCACAGTGGAAAAGTTCTTATTTATTTTGTCAAAGCAGCCGCACCACCCTCCCACCAAGTTATGGGACAGGTGAGCGCATAGCTAAACACCCATACAAACATAAATATACTAACCAACACATAAACGCATAATCATATGTAAATCTGTGTGTTTGTTTGCGGTTTAGTTGGAGTCATTTTAGTTGTACTTGTCGTTGTGTTAAGTTGGCTGCACACCATTCTTTTTTTTTTCCCAGTATTTTTTTAACAATTTGAAACTTTTTCATATGTACATATATAGTTTTTTGTTTTTGTTTTTCATTTAAGTTTTGTTGCATTTTCGCTAAGATGCAACAAAACAACAACGATGACGACGACGACGGTATAGCGCCGCGCAACATCACGTTGCACCATCACTCCAAGTGGAATTAAGTTGGTTGAATTGTAGACAAATTTTCGAAAGTAAAATCCAGGTCAGCGCGTTTTACTTCGGCTGAAAGGGTGAAGTTGTTTTGCTGCGCATTTTGAAATTAAGCAATTTGTGTGTTATTTACACAAATGTGACATGAGATCCTTCCGATTGTAGCGGAAATATAAAAAAAAAGTAAAACAAAAACAAAAAGTTGAAATAAAAAGCATTAAAAAAATGCAACTTGGAGTTGAATTACACATATGAAAGGTAGTTGGTTGGTATTTAATTATGATTAAATTAAGTGGAGTGCATTAAAAGTGGCAGCGCCGCGGTAACCTTGTCATCAAAATATTTACATGGAGAATGTTTGCAACGCTGTCGTTTAGCATTTTTTTTTTGGTTTTGCTTGCATTTAATTAGGGCATTTTTTGTGCTGCAAAACGATGCTTGACATTTTTATATTTTTTTGGTAACTAAAGCAGTCAATTGCAGCTGACTTAAAGATGCTTGTAAGTGACTTCTTTGAGATGAAAGTTCATTAAAAACATATTTTAGAACTTATGCCACTGATTTATAGTTAATTGCATTATTTGCTAAGAAGAAGTTACACTACAGAAAAATATCTTTCAAATGAGGTACATATCACTGTTGACTTCAGTAATATATCACAGTCAGTCAGTGATATATCACAGATTGTGACAGTGATATGTATTTCTTTGAGTAGATAATTTTTACCACTATAAGTTCCTCTCCAATTTTGTGTCTGCAAAACTTATCCCAGACAAAAATGTCAAACTTTTTTTATAAAAAAACTATTTTCTGGTCTAAATCCCTTTAGAAGCTAATTACGCAATTAGTTTCCTAGAAGAAGTAATGCTACTCAAAAATATCTTTCAAATGAGACATATATCACTGATAACTTCAGTGATGTATCACCGTCAATCTGTGATATATCACTGATGATAACAGTGATATATATCTCATTAAAAAGATAATTTCAAGTTCTAAAAGTTTCTCTCATAAATAACGATTATTAAGTCCATATTAGGCGTGCAAAAGCTCAAAATACTATTTTTCTGCCCTTTCGACAATAAATAACATGAAAAAGGGTACTACCAGCAAAATAGAATTTTACATTTGTGTTACATACAGCAAAGTATCTTCAGCGATATATCATTTTTAAAGAAATAATTTTCTAAATGAAGAGTTTCATTTGAATACTTAAGTAAACGGCTTCTTTTTCAAATAAAATCTAAAAAGAGCTACAACTAATGTCAACATTTCAAACTTCATATGTTATGCAGCATAACAGCATAACAAATGAATATACACCCTGCCCCCAATACCCAGCCCCACCAAAAAAATAAAAAGTTAAAAGCACAAAACGTGAATTTCAATTTCATTCATAATAAATTTGTATTTAATGTGTTCCTTGTTTGCATTGGTGCCTGCCCTCACTTGCGTTTTGGCGTGTGCTACTTTTTGGTCCTTATGCTAGTCGTCATCGTCGTCTGCTGCTATTTTTGTGTTTTAGTAAATAAATTTATTTATTTTTATTTTTTCTTTTTAAATTTTGATTTTTAAAATGTCAAATGCTGTTGAACTCACAATTAATGTTGGCGTTTAAGCAACGACTGTCGATGACTGGTAAACTGGTTGATTTTTTGACGACAGCGTGCTGTTTGAAAAAAAAAGTGGTTGAGCCCCTCCTGCCATAATGAAATCAGTAACTGAATTTGTGGGCGTTAAGCAACAGCTTTTATGGTTCACAAAACTTTGACTGCAAAAATTCTATTCAAATAGAGAGAGAAGGCTTTTTTCTAACACAAATTAAAATTGAAAATCTAAATAAAAATAAACAGAAAATATAAAATTCCAATGAAAATGCTTCAAAGCGGCTTTACGCTTTTATGTTTGGAAAATAATGAACTCAGAAAAGAAAAAAAGAATTAAAAAATATAACTTCTAAGCTGAGTACTAAGTAAGTACCAGCAAAATAAATAAATATACCTTAAACAATTTGATCAAAGATGATTAGTTTAATTGGCACTCAATATAAATTTTTATTCAGTTGCATTTGGAGTATAATGTGAAATTAAATTTAGATTTTGAATAATTGTTATCACTGTCAAAAAGTTCGACTTATTCTAGCTTATGATGCAATAAGTTTTGACAATTGAATTAGCATTTATTTAAATCATTTTGTATGGCTTCAAATGCTTAAGATTAACAATACTGAAGTCTTATAAGAGCTAATATGCCACTCCATCTTCAAAGGGCTTTTACATCAATCTACAAGGCATCATTGCTTCCTTCTCGCAAAATGAATTAAGTTCCTTTGATTTTGTTGCAACTATGTAGAAATAGTCTTGTGCTGTACGGACAATTTCATCATATCTGAGGGTTGCTTTTGTCTATTTCTCTACTCGTTTTACGTTTGATTATTTGTACTTTCAAAGCAAAACACTTAACCCTATTTTGCTGCCAACATGCATGGACCAGACAACATGTTGGATTGAGCGTACTGTCCAGTGCTTTATGGTAACAGCAACCAAAAAAAAAAAAAAACCAAATACACAAATAAATCTTTTTTTAAATATGTACGTACCAGTACAGTACGAGCTATTTCACCATGGACTCGGACTTTTGATGTTACTTGAGTTAAGGCTGTAAGGTCGTTGAATATTTGACGTTTTCCTTGAATACAAGAGGCTTTTACTTTAAATTGTTGCTAAATATATTGCATCTGGTATATTTTTCGGAGTTTATATCTTAGAATGTCAGGAATATTTTTCTTTCAGCGTCTGAAGAATGTGTTTGTATTATTGTTTTCGTGTGTTAGTGTTCGCTAGGCATGAAAACAAATTTTTTTATTTTCAAATATCTCAAAACTTGAAAAACTAACGTAGTGTTTTTTACTTGAACAGAGACGATATCCTATAGTTTTTCAGCACTAGTCCTGAACCAGCAATTTTGCTAGCTATCGGTAGCCGGTACTAGTCCTCTGCCTATCTACCGACAAAACTGACGAATTTAACACAGCGATGTCATTGAAAGGGACCGAGAGGCAAAACTTCGCATTACCTTTCGCTTGCCATTTCGCCGACCGGCAAGACTATACATTACTGTTCGCCGTCTACTTCGCTAGTGAAGAGGATTTGCCGAAATCACGAAATGGGTTGGTGAAATCGCTGAATAAGAGATTGCCGAAATCGTAAGCTGCATGGCTTTTCTAAGCTGGTTTTTCTGGTGAATTGAAACCATTTCTTCCGCGAGCATTCAAATTATGATTTCTAATTTTCTTGCAATAAAAGAGAAAATTATAAGTATTTTATTTTAATTCAAAGTTCTACCCCCATATTTTCCTTCAATGACAGATAATTTCTGTTGAAAAGTTTCTAGAAATAGCACAGGCACCCAAAATAAAAAGTGGAAATAAGTTTTTATTTCATGTACGCATGCAGTCTTATGTATTTTTCGACTATATCCTCAGTATTTTCGATTTACCTGAAGGATTTTGAGCTGTCTTCAGGCTCGTGGCGTAGGTACAGAAAAAGATGAAATTTTTTTGTTTTAATGGTAACGGATAGCCAAAAGCTTCCTTATTAAAATATGAATTTAAATAGGAACCTTGGAAGTGAAAGAATTTTAGCCCCCATACAGATTTTATTTAAAAAAGTATTAATAAAGCATCAAAAATTGAAAGGCGTTTTTTTCAATGTACATAGTGTTTTATGTTGTGACTGATTGTTTATCGCATTACCTTTCCCTAGATAAGTGACTGACCAGCAGGGGTCGGTGAATTCACTAGTAGTAGGAGGCTTTCGCCATCAGTAGAACTACGGGGTATAAATTGTATACAAATATACGAGTACACAAACCTGTTTGTTGTTTAAGGTTGTTGTTTTTACTATATTTCTTGACCTTGTTTCTTGCTGTACTATATTTACTTCTTGTATTACTTGCATACTTTTTGGCGTTCGTGTTTTTTAAACTCACCACATTCGATGTTTGGTTTGTTACTTATTTCACAGGGTGCATTAAAATATTTTTTTATCTGATAATTTTTCCTTTTTAAGGTTTAAATTCCCACAACACAAGCTTATTTATATATGTTTATTCGATTTATTTCCTTTAACGAATAACATCGATGCCATAAAAAACACCTATCACCACACACCTAGCGAAAATGCACAAAAAAAGCAAAAACTACTCTCATCAACAATCAGGATAAACAGGATAACTACAATAAAACATGTTAGCATAAGCGTAGAAGAGCATACAATTTATTATGCCCATAACAACAGCTAAACAACACTTAATAAACATTGTAAATGCGCACAAAATAACGGTTATAAGCAGCTGCTCCTCAACCCTGAAACGCTGAGAAAAAGAGCAAACCAGAAATGGGATGGTGGAGAAGCAAACAAAAAAGCACTTGATAGTGTGCTACGCTACTACTATTCCTACTACTACTACTACTACTACTAATGTACGTTTATATGAAGGTTTAGTAGTAGGAGTCATGCAAGTATTAGGTAAATCAGCAGCAGTAGACAATGAAAGAATAAGAAACAAAACGAAAAAAAAGTGGCAGGAACGATACCATAGGAAAGTAGCGCATAAAAAGCAAATAAATAAAAAAACTGTAGAGGTTGGAGGAAAAAAAAACGAAGGATTAAGGTTGCAAATTGTTCGATGTTGCACGGAAACAGAACAAGCTGCCAAGTTGACATTAATGGAAATTTTTCTTTGTTTTTCCCACTTATTTTTTCCGTTGTTTGTTTTTTAGGTTAAACAAGGGCGGCAAGTGCAGCCAACTTGGTAAAAAATAAAAAAATAAAAAAATAGGAATAAGTACTAGATAAAGTAGGTACATAAACAATAACAACATGAATAACAACAATAAAAGTAAAAGGGAGAGCAGCAGAAAAGAAGAAAAACTATCAAGGATGGTACCGCTAATGTGGGTCAGTTATTAAGAGTAAAGTTGTTGCTGCTGCAGCCGCTGATTGGCGTACAAAAAACTTTAAAATTTATTAAAATGGAAAAATTTAAGTAGACTTGCGTCACCAAAGCAACTCTAAATCAACAAAGTTGATGCTTAAGTTGACGATAAATTGACTTTATTGTAAAAGATGATTTGTAGCAAGATATTGAAGGTTTTCTTCATACACTGTTTTGATAAGTACGAATGTTGTTCTACACAACAGTATATTGGCGAAGGTGTAACGTCTAGCAACTCAAAGGACACAAAGCTAATGCCATTCAACATTAGAAAAAAGGAATGACAAAAACCTTGCGCGCATCACTTCAGACACCAATCACATCTGTTGTTCACACCAACGCACAGTGGTATTTTGGCGGAAAAGTACCATTTTTTTGACCACTAAATTTCAAAAATCTAATGATGCAGTTTTATGGAGTGCCGTTAAAAGTTTTTCTAAAAAGTCATATTTTTACTTCGAAAAAATTAGCTAAAGTCACTTGCAACTGATTTAATTTTTCATGCAACTAATTGGTGTATTTATATAAGGATATTTCCATAGTAACGGGTGCGACAATTTAAGGACAATTTTTAAAATTAAAAGTCGAATTTGGATATACACGCCAGAGAGGTGCCTTAATTTTAGAAGTGTCAAAAGAAGTATTTAAAAAAAGTTCAATTTCAATGCTTTTTTGTACTAAATAGATGGTAACGGGTGTGACGTTACAAATATGCTATTTTCGTTTTATAAGATTTGATCCTTTAGATCAGTAAAATTTTGCATGATACGATAAAAATAGAACTTTCAAGCTAATTCATTGTAATATTTTGTACAATAAGTTTCTTAGATTGCTGCATTAAGAGATAAATAGAAAAAAACGGGTGTGACAGCAAAAACGAAACAGGTGTGACATCGTAAAAAAAGCAAAACGGTATGTATAATAATATCCATTATGTTTAACAGTACTAAAGTGAAATTATGCAAAAATTCAAGAAAGTGAGCTAAGATTTTTTGAAATTTTTCTTAAGGTCATTTAGAGCTCACTCAAAGTCAATTTATGCAAAATCTCGGCTTGATGCGGTGTTTATTTTATTGCGATCTAAAGAATGCTGGGAATGAGTCGTACGATATATCAAACTTTTTGTCTTGAGTCAAGGTATAGTAAAAAAAAAAACTGGAAAGAAGCTTGGATCAATTTCATATTATTTTTCTACCCAAAATACCCGCAAAAAAAGAATTTTTGGGATTTTACCCCAATTTTCGTTACAACTTGTTGTTCCAAGGTCATAACGAAATTACGAAAGGAGAAATTTTTTGGAACATCTTAACCCATTATATCCTGCCCTTGTGGATCTTTAAAAAAAGGGTTATAATGGGTTAGAATCTTAAAAAAAACATTAAAGAAAATATTCTACAAAAAATTCCATTAGGGGTCACCAAAGAGGAGATATGCTTAAAACTTCAGAATAATGAGTGAAAAAGTACAAAATACGTAGGTTGCTCGATATATTTCGGGCCTAGGCAACACTAAGTGTTGCCAGGTGCAATCTGACGTGCCAGAGAATGCAAGATCGTCACGTGACATACCGTGAGATAGAGGCATCATTGGGCATTAGTTCCACTCCAAAACATTCGATTTTGCATGAACACTTAGTTGTAAAAAACGTTTGTTTTCGTTGGAAACCCCATAATTTATCAATTGCTTAAATTTTCAATGGAAAAATTGATTTTCTTAACTCACTGTAAACAAAACAAATAGCACTTGTACATCAATACGTTGTGAGTACGTTTATGCTAAAAAATGTCAAACTTTATTATGGTGTTGCCAGATTTTAGCTATTGACATTAGTGTTGCCTAGGCCAGAAATATATCAAGCAGCCCACGTATACAACAAATATGAAAAATTTTAAATTTTTTTCTGCTACTCACTCATTTCTTTCATCTCATTACATTTTTTATGCATTGTTCTTAAGTTTTAGCATTTCTTGTCTTTAGCCCTTTCTTTTGAAACTCAAAAAACCCATAAGAACGAGATATAATGGGTTAAGATGTTGTAGAAAGTTGTTCTTGTTTGAAAACTCCATAGTTTGTTTAACCAAAAAAAAACTAGTGAAAAACCGAATAAGTAATATGGTAATGGTTGCATGTATGTATTCTCCTTTAACTCCTAGGAGGAGCATAGGGCCAATCAAATGGTAATGGTTGGAAGGCAGAATAATAAAAAGATAACGGGTGCGACATCGTTTACAAATGAAAAAAAAATATCAACAACAATGATTTATTGGCGTTTGTTGCTTACATTGTTACACTCCTTAATTTTTCTTTTTTTAATTATACCATTTTCACAGTATTTTAAACTTTTGATGTAAAAAGGTAACGGGCGCGACAGAGATTATTATTTTTCAAAAAATTCCCAAAGCCTTATTTAAAAGGCTAGAAGTACACAACTGCTGCTCGACGAATACAATAGTCGACATTTTCAGCTGACAATGATTTTTTTTTTCAAATAGGCACAAAACAGTGTTACTCAAGTGTCCCAAAAACGACTGCTTATAGTGGGACAGAAAACTGCAAAACACACCAGATTCAAAGTAATTTTTTTCCATGAATTGAAATACAATTTTATTTAATCTTTCGCTGATGTAGCATGTGTTTTTTATATTTTAAGCATAAAATTTATTCAAAATGTTGATTCTATTTTTGAGTTGCGAAAGGTATCATACATTACTTTTGTAGCAGACATTTTTATTGAAGTAAATTATTTTGTTATTCATTAAAAATGGAATCGAAGAAATGCGCATATTAAAATTGCTCTTTGAAATGCAGAGTTTGCAATTTTCCTTGAAATATTACTAAGTTGGCTACGTCTAGCTGCGTCTTTTGACTATTAAAAAATGGAAAGAAATGGAAATTCGACATATTTCAGGACAATAATCATTCAATTCATCAAATTTTTGAAAAGATTATGTGATTTTCACTACGAAGGGCTTCAATGTAAGTAAGTGTTTATGGAAATTATGTATTGCATACAAATTTTAGTTAATTTTTATGGAAGGTAGGCGCATCCGCCGACGTATCACGGCCATTTTATCTTATTAAGCATCCAAAATTTCATTATCATAGGCGCTGTCCTTCATTTTTCAACAAAAGAACGTTCATATTCTAAGGGAGATTATTAATTTTATGTTTTTAAAGTTTGCAATTTTAATGAAATATAATTTTTATCGTAAACAGCCTCCGCAATTTGGCTGTTAATATATACCATGAAGCTGCCTCAAATTACCAATAGTGCAATGAAGTGCAAAACCCATATCAACGACCTCTATGTGTGAAAAGCTGCCATCGCTCAATGTGTCGCACGATTAGAAACTCAAGGGTACTTTAACCAGTGTGCGGCTTTAAGGCATTAAATTTTTTAAGATGTCAAAATCGTGTTTTCTTTTTATTTTTCATACGCTACAACTAAAAACTCATTTATCATGACGTAGATAAATGACAGCGAAACGTTGAACTTGTTGTTGTTTTTGTTGTTGTTGCTGTTTTATAGCGTTTATCTCTTTGCTCATAGATGGCGCAATTATCACTCCGCATTAAAGAGTGATGTTGACAGACGCGACGACGCGTTTTTTCGTCCTTCCACTGTATTTGTTTTATTGTGCGTATGTATGAGTGAGATTTTGTTGATGTTGCTAGTATGTGCGTCATGTCCTTTGTACTTTTTGTTTTTTTTTTTTTTAATATCCTAGACATGCTTTTTTCTCCCATGAAGCTTGTGCGTGTATCTGCTATTTGTGGTGTTGCTGCTGCTGATGATGAAAGTGATTATGATAAAGTGACTTAAATTTTTGGGGGAAATGCTGCTGCTGGTGGTGATGCAACTCGTATGTTTCTTAGTTAATTCAAGTCACATATAATCACTTTATTCAATGATGAAAACAAATTTGTCAGTAAATCGTTTTTAAATTTAGCGAATTTTGCACTATATTACATGGAAAATTAGTTTTGGGGTTGGCGAAGCTGTTAGAGTATGAGAAGAACAAAAAACAACATTTCGACACACAAATAATGATAGACTGATAGTAGGTTGTTAGACTGATAGATTGACTTATAATCTGATTGCTAGATAAATGTGTTGAAAGGCTGTTAGATTCACTGACAGATAGTAATCTGATTACTTGATATATTTTTTAGTTGATTGAAAAATTGACCGATTGGTTGGTTGATTAGTTCGCTGATTAATTCACTGACAAATTGATTGATTGACAGATTGTTTGATTGATTTAAAAGTTGATTGATTGTTTGAGGCATTGGCCGATTGATTGATTAAAAGATTATTTGGTTTATTTATTTTTCGATTGATTTATTGACAGATTGTTTGGTTGATTGATTCATTGGCAGGTTGGTTGCTTGATTTATTGACTGATGGATTGATTGATTGATTGATTGATTGATTGATTGATTTATTGATTGATTGATTGATTGATTGATTGATTGATTGATTTATTGATTGATTGATTGATTGATTGATTGATTGATTGATTGATTGATTGATTGATTGATTAATTGATTGATTGATTGATTGATTGATTGATTGATTGATTGATTGATTGATTGATTGATTGATTGATTGATTGATTGATTGATTGATTGATTGATTGATTGATTGATTGATTGATTGATTGATTGATTGATTGATTGATTGATTGATTGATTGATTGATTGATTGATTGATTGATTGATTGATTGATTGATTGATTGATTGATTGATTGATTGATTGATTGATTGATTGATTGATTGATTGATTGATTGATTGATTGATTGATTGATTGATTGATTGATTGATTGATTGATTGATTGATTGATTGATTGATTGATTGATTGATTGATTGATTGATTGATTGATTGATTGATTGATTGATTGATTGATTGATTGATTGATTGATTGATTGATTGATTGATTGATGGATTGATTGATTGGTTGATTTATTGTTTAATTGATTGATTGATTGACTGGTTGATTGATTGACTGATTGACATATTGTTTGGTTGATTTATTAGCTGATTGATGGATTAAGAGACTGTTTGGTTTTTTTGACAGATTGTCTGGTTGATTCATTGGCTGACTAATTTATTGATAGATATTTTGGTTGATTTATTGGCTTATCTAGTCGGCAGATTATTTGGTAGATTATTTGGTTGATTTATTAATTAATTGATCGATTGACAGAATTTTCAGTTGATTTATTGGCTGAAAGATGGATTGACACGTTGTTTGAAAAAATAATTGCATGATTGATAGATTAACAGATTGTTTGATTGATATATTAGCTGACTCATGGATTAAGAGATTTTTTATTGACTTATTGACTATTTGATTTATTAATTGATTGACAGATTATTTGATTGATTTGTTTGCTGTTTGAGAGTTAAATACATAGGTTGATATACTAAAAAATTATTTGAAAGTTTGTTGGATTGAAAGATAAGTAGATTTAATATTATAAATTGCTACATTGATACTTTTATTATATATTTGAAGATTGTAAGATTAATATACTGAAATTTTGGCATATTGCTACTTTGATTGTTTTATTGAGGTACTGATCTGTTCATACACCGATTTATTGTTATTATGGATTTTTTGGAGTATTGACATATTGGTGCATGATTTATCTATTGATTGATTGACTTATTGGCTTACTGATTTTTTGAGTTATTGGGTTAATGGTTTATTGATGTGTCGGTTATTTGTACTATCGATTTATTGATACTCATATGTGTACCGACTTAAGTGTTGATATTTCTGATTGTCCATTGGAAAAGGTACCTTGCCTTCACTCACAAAATTTAGCAGTACAGCTAAAAATATGAGATAGGGTCAATTTTACCGGTTTTCGGTTTAAGGTGGAATTCGGAGCTTGATAAGTACTGAAAATTTTACAACTGATTTGAGGTCGATTATCAAATTACGAATACCAACAAACGTGGTCTTACCGAGTTTCTATACTGTGAAAATTTTTATTATTTTACGATTTCAAAATGCCACAACTCAGTCAATTTTTGGAATTTTCCAGTGGTTGAGGTGTCATTTTATTCAAAAATGTACGTATTTTTAAAAAATGCGAAAAACGATTTTTTATTTTGTGAAAATAAGGTCCACTGAACGGTCACATTTGTTTCGCTATTTCTTTATGGGCTTAATGTTCAAATATATGAACATAAGTTTTCTTGTTCAAATATTTACTAAAATTTCTTTATTTCTCTTAAATATTGGCTCAGAGAAAAAATTCGCAATCGTTAGAATTCATTTAATATATCGGTTTATATTTATGGCTTTCTTATTCTTTTAAATCTGATCTCATTTTTTCCATGTATTCTCGTTTTTGATCCAATGAGTTATGCACTGCTTGCTGAATAAAAAGAAATAATTAGTTATTTTTAGAAAGCTTTCACAAAATTTCAATCGTAACATTTGAAGCACAATATAAAATAAGCTTTCTTTATTCAATGTACACATCTTCCTTCCTCCAAGGACATCACATTATTTGCAAATCTAATTAGCAACTTGCTTTAATTTGCGACTGAATACCTGCAGCAAGACTGTTGTCAGCAGCACATGTGGATATCATACAATTTCACATATCACTCATCGGCATGATTCTAATTTATTTGGACCCATTTCCGTTTCTACTAACTACAAACAGCGCACTTAACGTATTTCCTGCTGCTGCTGCAAACATCAACTCATGCATACAATACACGCACACGTGTCATCTTATACGGAATTTTTACACAAATACACAACTCAACTTAACAACAATATTTCATGCGATATATCATGCGTTTATGTATCGCATTTTTAATTTCATTTTCTGTCGTAAACTTTTATTTGAACATTGTTTATGATGTGCTTGTATTTCATTATACTTTGTCAAAGTGACTGTGTAGTAGTGACAAGCAACTAATGTTGTTCCTGTAGCTGATTAAAGTGTTCCTAAAAGTATGCAACACTTACGATGAAAATGAAAATATTGCGAAAAAAAACAGGAAATTCTAATTAAAGATTAACATGCTTTTTAGTCTCTCTGAGAGTGGTGGTGTATGCAACAACATAAATGAGTGACATAAACCAAAATAATTTTGTAAGCCCCCACTTACACATTTGAAAATATGTATGTACTCGTATTTGCGCTTGTACTTGTGTATGTTATAAAATATTAAATTCTATAAATTTGTTATGTACATAATTTAAAAATCGTAAAACAAATTTTTAAATTAACTACTCACAAAATATCATCCATCCGCTTAACTATGATGATTTATGTATATGAAGATTTTGCATAAAGATGTATTTGACTCAGTGTATGCGCTCATAAAGGATTTTAAATTAAAAAAATAAAAACAGTCATATTTTTTATTTAAAACTGTGAAAACTGGTTGTAAAACTAAAAAAAAATAAAGCTCAAAAGTATGCTACAATTTTTTTTCTGAAAATATTTGTTTATTTGTATTCTTCAGCTACAAGTAGATATGAATTCTTGCAATGCATATTTTTAGGTGACATTTTGAGCTTTCAACTTTTGCCACAAAAACTTTTCGTCTTGAGATACCTCTTCTTAGTTCAAAAAATTTACTATTTTCATTGTAATTTTACTGGTTTTCCAACATTTCGTCATTCTCCATCGTTTATTTGACACATTTCATCATTCTCCGTTTAGTAACCCTTCACCTTGTTTTTTTGTTTTTAGTTTTCCTTGGTCAAAACTTAGCCTTAAAACACTTAAATAAACTTTTCAAAAATCCAACTTAAATTTTTAGGATTGCCACCTGGTTATTTTTGAAAATCTTATATAATTCTGACTTTTTGACTAAATTGAAATTTTTAACTTTTCTGAAATTGTACAAAAATTTTCAGGGTTGCCACCCGGTTTTTTATAATTATATTCACTTTGTCCTTCCGTTTGTAACGCAGAGAAGGAGGCGTCACCTCCTGAGTCGATATGGCCATGTCCGTCTGTCTGGTTGGGTCACTGGTTGGCTGACTGGGTGTCGGTCAACGGACACGCCTAACGCCCATACAAAAAATATATTCAAAATTAAATTTTAGGAGTATTTTTCACGACAATGCAACTAAAATTCACATAAATACTACAAATTGTAAACACAAGCTCTGAAAAAAAAACTGAGCGAATTCGGACAAGAGGGCGTGGCACCACCCATATGAGCAAAAGCTTCAAAACGCTATACTGAAATCGTTTTTTGAGATATTCGATCTAACTTTGACTCAGACACCAAGAATTACAAATGAAAGCTTTCAACAAAAATTGGGTAAAATCGGACAAGGGGGCTTGGCACCTCCCATATAAGAAAAATTTTCAAAAACTTGCAGTGTAGGGTATTTATTTTTTGGCCAGGCCAAAAGTTACACCCCTACTAGTTTTTTGTTAGTTTTGTCTAAACCAAATTTCGGTTCGATTTAAACGTCGATCAATTTTTATTGACTTAAACTGATATTTTTTATTGTGTTATTATAATGGCGAACGTAATAAATGGAAGATTTAAATAAATTTTCGAAGGCAACCATCTGGTAACCCTAAAAATGGATTTTTCTAAAGTTTATTTAAGCGTTTTGAGACTAAATTTTATTTTAATTTTTTAAATATATTGCTTAAGCGCAAAGGTCGGCAAGGGGTACCCCTAGAGAACAAAGTTTACATGTATACAAAATGTGAGCATAAAATTTTATTTCTATGTCAAAAATATATATATTTTCATTTAGTATGAATCGAGCAGTCGACTGAGAAAGTTGATTTGCGTCACTTAATCGTAAAATATGTACACTAAAAAAAAAATGTATAAATTGCGATTAGGCCATATTTTTTTAGAATCTTGGCGTGATAGAGAATAAGAATTCTATGAAGATTATTACTTCAGATATTACCCATTGCTGTTTTATTATTGATGCCGAAGGACTTGCTAGGAAAGGGTCTCCAACTGACACAATTTCTAAAACATATGTTATGAAATCACTTGCATTGACTCAAAATTTATTTTGTGGGCTAATCTTAGATAGTCTGATTTGACAACATGTTCTACGTCAAAGGCGATATGGCCATATTATGACGCTAGTAGAACAAAAACAATTATCTCATTAGATAGGAGATGCCTCTGAATGTTACTTTGGGTCATTACAGGGTACTATTTTATACGCACGCACACCTCAAGATTCGAGCTCACTGACATAAGACATCTTTGTAGAATTTGTAAATATACTGACGTCGAAGAGTCCATTCTTCATTTCTCTTGCAGATTTCGCTCAAAAGAGCCCCTAACTATTTTAGAGTTTATAAAAAGTACGAAATGATTCTTGGACAATGAAGATAAAAACCGGACATAAAATGGTTCAACTGCGACGTAAGCTATGATGAAAACGGTCATCTCCAGTGCTATTCTTAAACTTCCTTAACATTTTTCTGAAACTATGAACCAATGATACAATTTGTTGTCAGAAATAATGGTTTGAAAAATTTCTACCAATTTCGAGAACTGGACCGGTAAAAGACTAAAAGATTTTTAAAATATCTTTCTTTTGACCCTAATAACTTTGAAAATATTTAAAGGACTTCTTCACTTTTAGCTAAATCCGGATCTTTTGACGGCTATCTCTCCGAAACTGGATCCGAGCGAAAAATGTTGTTGTTCTTGTTGCAATTAAATCTTGGTCCTCTTCTACTTGCTTGGGTACCAAACTTGTTTCTTTGTCAATTCAATAGATAAAACACAATTCACCTACATACAATTTTAAAAAATAAAATTTTTTGAAACACATGTTTTCCCGTGTACAGACAGACTGATTTTTTTTTTATAAATTATGATTTGAAAACAAAATAAAATGATTTGTTTATTGTTTTATTTTTTCTCTCTTTGCACAACTACAAGCTATTGTTTATGTAGTGGTGCCGACCTTTGCTTAAGCGAAACTTAAAAAAAAAAACATATGGCAACCCTGAAAGTTTATGTTCACCTTCAAGTAATAAAAAAAATATAAAAAAAGGTGGGGACATATTTTGGTATATTTTCCGGAGATTCAGCCTATTATATTTTCATATCATCATTTGGGATGTTACAATCTTGATGTATTTTAACGATCTGAAACCAAGGTTTTAACTTAAAGTGGTCGAAACCTCACAGAGTTTGTTACCACTCAAAATCACTCTAAAACGAGTATACTTCTAGCCAAATTGTTGTTGAAGTATAATACAAATAACCACAATACGTGCAACAAATAGCCCCAGAGGATTTGTTGTTTCAGTTTTTCGCAGGTCAATTGATGTGTGTCCTTAAAAAATATAGCGCGTGTCATAAAATATTCCAAATGACATAATATGGCTTGATTTCTCTGACCTGCAGTAACATTCGCTAACGTTGCAATAAATCAAAATTTTCCGCTTTTTAAGTCAAATATTGCTAATAATATCCAACAAAATATATTTTTGCTGCACAATAAGTTAACATTAAAAAGTGGGAGGGAAACCCAACAACAAAAAAAGAATGCTCCATTTAAAACAGTGAAAAAAATCACAAATATTAAAAGTTTGCAAATATGATGATTTATGTATATGAAGATTTTGCATAAAGATGTATTTGACTCAGTGTAAGCGCTCATAAAGGATTTTAAATTAAAAAAAAAAAAAAAAACAGTCATATTTTTTATTCATAACTGTGAAAACTGGTTGTAAAACTTAAAAAAAATTAAGCTCAAAAGTATGCTATAATTTTTTTTCTGAAAATATGTGTTTTTTGTATTCTGCAGCTACGAATAGATATGAATTCTTGCAATGCATATTTTTAGGTGACATTTTGAGCTTTCAGCTTTTAAATTTTTAACCTTCAAGTGGGTTCGCGAAGTCGATTCGATTACTCTTGTTAAATTTTTTTTTGTGATTGCAAATACTTTTGCCACAAAAACTTTTCGTCTTGAGATACCTCTTCTTAGTTCAAAAAATTTACTATTTTCTTTCTAATATTACTGGTTTTGCAACATTTCGTCATTCTCCGTCGTTTATTTGACACATTTCATCATTCTCTGTTTAGTAACATTTCACTTTGTTTTTTTGTTTTTAGTTTTGCTTGGTCAAAACTTAGCCTTAAAACACTTAAATAAACTTTTCAAAAATCCAACATAAATTTTTGAGTTTGCCGCCTGGTTATTTTCGAAACCTTACTTAATTTTTCTGACTAAACTGAAATTTTTGGTTTCAGAAACATAACTTTCGGTGTTGCCACCTGTTTTTTTTTTTGCTGCTTTTGCTTAAACCATCTTTTTTTTTATTCAGAAATAAAAATTTAAATGTAGTCTTGAGACGCTTAAATAAATTTTTCAAAAATCCAACCTAAATTTTTAGGATTGCCACCTGGTTATTTTTGAAAATCTTATATAATTCTGACTTTTTGACTAAATTGAAATTTTTAGTTTCAAATCCGCTCAGATAAACTTTTCTAAAATTGTACAAAAATTTTCAGGGTTGCCACCCGGTTTTCTTTCTACCCTACACCCAGGGTATATTCACTTTGTCTTTCCGTTTGTAACGCAGAGAAGAAGGCGTGGGAGATATAGAAAAGTATATATATTTTTGATCAGCGTCACCTCCTGAGTTGATATAGCCATATCCGTCTGTCTGGCTGGCTGGCTGGGTGGCTGGCTGGCTGGCTGGGTGTCGGTCAACGGACACGCCTACCGCCCATACAAAAAATATATTCAAAATGCAATTTTAGGAGTATTTTTCACGACAATGCAACCAAAATACACATAAATACTACAAATTGTAAACACAAGCTCTGAAAAAAAAAACAGAGCAAATTCGGACAAGAGGGTGTGGCACCACCCATATGAGCAAAAGCTTCAAAACGCTATACTGAAAACGTTTTTTGAGATATTCGATCTAAATTTGACTCAGACACCAAAAATTATAAATTAAAGCTTTCAACAAAAATTGGATGAAATCGGACAAGGGGGCGTGGCACCTCCCATATAAGTAGGAGTTTCATAATGCTATACTGAAAGATTTTTTTGAGATAATCCATCTAAGATTTATTCAAATACTAAATACTATAAATGCACGCTCTAAGCTAAAACTAGACGAACTCGACCAAGAGGGCGTGGCACATCCTTTATAAGCAAAAGCTTCAAAACGCTATACTGGAAACGTTTTTTGAGATTATCCAACCAAATTTCTCTCAGATACTAAAACTATAAATGCAAGCTCTGAACGAAAACTGGGTGAAATCGGACAAGGGGGCATGGCACCTTCCATATAAGCAAAATTTTCAAAAACTTGCAGTTTTGGGTATTTATTTTTTGGCCAGGCCAAAAGTTACACCACTATTAGTTTTTTGTTAGTTTTGTCTTAACCCAATTTTGGTTCGATGAGTTCTTCACGATTTAAGCGTCGATCAATTTTTAATGACTTAAACTGATATTTTTTAGTGTGTTATTATAATGGCGAACGTAAAAAAAGGAAGATTTAAAATAAATTTTCGAAGGCAACCATCTGGTAACCCTAAAAATGCATGTTGGATTTTTCTAAGTTTATTTAAGCGTTTTGAGACTAAATTTTATTTTAATTTTTTAAATATATTGTTTAAGCAAAACTTAAAAAAAATCATATGGCAACCCTGAAAGTTTATGTTTACCTTCAAGTAATAATTAAAAAAAATATAAAAAATAGGTGGGGACAAAAGAAGTCATATATTGGTAAATTTTCCGGAGATTCAGCCTATTATATTTTCATATCATCATTTGGGATGTTACAATCTTGATGTATTTTAACGATCTGAAACCAAGGTTTTAACTTAAAGTGGTCGAAACCTCACAGAGTTTGTTACTACTCAAAATCAATCTAAAACGAGTATACCTCTAGCCAAATTATTGTTGAAGTAAAATACAAATAAGCACACTACGTTCAACAAATAGACCCAGAGGGTTTGTTGTTTCAGTTTGTCGCATGTCAATTATTATGTGTCCTTTAAAAATATTGCGCGTGTCATAAAATATTCCAAATGACATAATATGCGTTGATTCCACTGACCTGCAGTAACATTCGATAACGTTGCAATAAATAAAAATTTTCCGCTTTTTAAGTCAAATATCGCTAATAATATCCAACAAAAAATATTGTTGCTGCACAATAAGTTAACATTAAAAAGTGGGAGAGTGACCAAAAAAAAAAAAAAAAGCAAAAGAATGCTCCATTAAAAACAGTAAAAAAAAAATCACAAATATTAAAAGTTTGCAAATTCGCAAAGTACGCAGATTTTGTGCTTTGTCTTTTGGGGATTAAAACACAGAGAGAGATTTTAACCCTCGGAATACAATTTTGTGTGCATATTTATGGCAACAATTGAATGTTTTTACTGGATTTCACTAGAGAGATTTTATTTCACTTTTTAGCCCAGCACGAAACTGGCTTTGAATTGGAACCCTTCAACGCACGCAACAACAACAATAGCAGCAATCCCAGAAATGAATATGAAAAAACAAAAGGAAAGAAAATAATAAAAAAGGATACAACACTGCCAAGAAAATAACAAAAGCAAAAATGAGAAGAATAAAAAAATGCAAAATCTGCAAAAACACAAGGAGACATAAACGAACGAAAAAACAAAGGAGCAACACGAATGTTACATTGAAAAAACAAATAAACAAATGGAATTCGAAAAAATAGGAGCTTGAAACAACTCCCAAAAGTATGCAAATAAACAAGCAAACCAACGAAGCCAATTTCGCAATGGCATGGAAAACAAATCTTTCAGCACAAATTTGCGTGAATTGATTTGGGCTTTTTTCCCCCCCACATTCACCAGGAGTCGTATTTTATTTTTTATGGGAATTTTTGTGGTTTGGCGCGCTGCTTAAATCAAAAACATTTTGTTAGAAAGCAATCAAATGAAAAATCAGTGTAATCAATAGGTGATTGTTGTGGCATAGGAAAACAAAAAACACAACTCTTCAATATGTTGAGGTCTTCTTTAGAAGCAAAAAATAAATAATTTTTTCTATGAGTCTGCAAAGGGTTTTTGTACTTTTAAGTCAAATTAGCCAAAGTGTTGGTAACATTTTTAAGGTAAAAGTTTATAAAAGGAAATAAACAGAAAAAATTGAAAAAAGGCGCAAACTTTTCCGAAAAATATTTATTTAGTCAAATGGTTTTTGATTATTTAGTTCTTTTTTTTGTTATTTTGTTTAATATCCACAGGAAAGTTTTGTGCTCATCCAAATTGTTTCTTTTCTTAAAAACATACCTTATAAATCGGTGCAGGGATGACAAAAGCAGGTATCGCATATTTTCATAATTTTTCAGAAGAGCAAATTTTTTCTAAAAAACTTTAGTGAACAGGGTGGTAAATTTTGTTTGATAATTTTGGGAAACCAAAAGATTTTCATTCATCTTCAATTAAATTACTACAGAGGTGCTGATGGCTAATGCGTTCATTTATCAAACTACAGGTTCTTCCGGTTCAAATCTCCTCCAATGCTAAAAGATCTTTTTTTTTATTTTAATTGTTCTTTTTTTTAATTGATTTCTCATTTTATAGTATGAATTGTTTAAAAAAAAATTTTTCCTGTTTAGTAATTTTTACCATGTTTGATAATTTTTACTATCCCATTTTGTAATTTTTACTATCCTGTTTTATAATTTATACCAATCTTTTTTATAATATTTATTATCCTGTTTTATAATTTTTACTACCCTGTTCGATAATTTTTGCTATGCTAGTGTTATTATATTTTCTTCTAAGCAACACTGAAATTTTTATAAAACTTTTAGATAGGTTTTAATAGACACATAAAATGACCAAAGGTTAGCAAAAGTTTATGAAATTTTGAGAGTTTTTCTCTAAAAAATTATAAAACTTTTCTTTTCGTGTACTTCACATAATTCTGCATAAATTCTACTTTTCCCACTACCTCGGATATATACACATACATATGTATTTAGCAAGTCTCCTTTAACAAATCAAAGTTTGTTTGAGTCAGTGAACTTTTGCAACATTTATCCTTAAATTAATTAACTTTGGCAGTTAATATTTTTTATATATTTTTTTTTATTTCTTTGCTCACGAACTTTTTAACTTTTTCTTCAACTTCTTCTGAGCATTCCTTGCACTCTCAGTTTCAAACTAACCAAACTTTTTTATTCTAGTGGTCATCGTTACTTGCAAAAATAACTTAAAAACATGTATATGTTTTTTGCTCAAAATATGTAACAAGTTTCTGCGTAGCCTTGAAGCCTTTTTAACAAATTATTTCAAGTGCAAGGAAATTCCACAAAATTTCATTATGAGTTGTATGTCGATTGGATTCTAAGAATTCGAAGTATAACATACTATAGTATGTAGTAGTAATCAGTGTTTTTCCCCTAAGCAAGCCAACATTTATTTCTTGGAATTCTGTTTTCAGAAATCCTTAATTATGCGTTAAAGAATACTATTTGGTCAAAAATCACAAATTATTAAGCTTGTAGTGTGCTGACTTAGTTCATTGCTAAAGATATCATTTGATTCATTATGACTTCATCTTAACCTTTAGAGTTGAAGGATGCTTGATATTCAATGCAAAATTTTGGGATGATTTTTGATAAGCTTTTTGCCATACTTGAAACCTTCTTCTGTCGACTATTAGGCATAAGATCGAAGACAGCAGCAATGAATATATGATATATGTCGACGTGCTGACCTTAGCGTGTTAGAGATTGTGGAAGGAGGAAAACCAAAGCGATAGTTAGGAGTATGTACGGTAAAGCATATTCCGATTAATTAATAAAAATCTTCATATGTACCTATAAAACTGCTAGAAATCAAGAAATGTTAACATATTCATATGCCTAGCCACTGAGAAAATATTAAAAAATATCAATTTTGTATGGAGGCTCCCGTAACGACCGGAAAAAAGGGCTTTTATGTGTAAGTGAAATGTTGGAGAGTACAAATTAATGGAGGTCAGTAAAAGTTTTTTCCCGCCCCCGGCTTCGAAGAATTTTTTTGATTTATTCATCTAAATTTTGTATGGGGTGGGAGTGAGTATAATCGCGAAAAATGTTGGAGGGGAAAAATTAATGGAGGTCGGTGAAAAACCTTTCCCTCTCCTGGCAATTTGGTATTTTTTAGTGCTCTTTCACTTGCTTTTTGTTAAGAAAAAATTTTCAAAAATAAATCCCATTCCCAAAAATAGTTTGCCTCTGTCTTAAAAAAAAAAAATTATATGACCTGAACGACTATTGGCGGAGTTATGAACATTTCAAAAAAATTAGTTAGTGTAGTTTTTCAGCTTTTTCAGTTTTTAAAAAATTTTAATCTCATGAACGACTTGATTGAAAAAATCTATTGTTAAGCCACATTTAATGTCCTTAAAATATAAATAATCCATTATATTTTTGTATCTTCTTTTAAGTTTGCTTGGGGAAAAATTGAATTATATTACACTAATCAACAACAAAAACATACCACCAGCAAACAGTATGCAACTTATTTATGCAAATGATAACATTAATTATTTCTTATATGGGTGATTCTTAGATAACTGTGCTTTTTCGAGTTGTAAAATTGGCAAATAATTTTTTTGGATTTTTGCAAGTTTCTTCATGCCATCTTGTGTAAACACACTCTTAAAACTCACCTTTTAAGTGAATCAACAACAAGTGTGAATTTACGGCTTTGAGGTCGAAATTAAGAAATTTTGCTGCCACGTTTGTGACCAAATTGCCACGTTTGTGACATTTTAGCCACTGTATGGAAAAATGATGATTTTGAAGCGTTTTGATGAGAGATATATTGCATATAATGACAAATTTACACTTCAAGACTAATTTTGCGACGGTGTCATGTCTCCAGTGGTCCATTTTTTTTATACCCTATCGCCCAAAAGATCAACTAAGGTTTCCTGTCCTCTGTTTTTATAGCCGTTTATGGTGGATTAGAATCTCCTAATTACGAATCTGATCTTGGTTTTTTTCTATTACATCAATATCCTTAGATATCCTTGCTCAAAAGTGAAAAAATCACTGTTTTGACATCTACTTAACAAAAACAACAACAAGTTAAATTAATTTTTGTCAATGGATTCTGACAGACGAATTTATTATCAACAAGACATAATTTACCGTTTTTCAATTGGATTCCCAGTTTCCGAGTTATAAGCCTTTAAAAAAAGGATACCTCTCAATAGCACAAAAAGTATTTTCTGGACCGAAAAATAAACAAAAATGGTAAGTTTTTTTATTTTTATCAAAAATTTATTTTATCACAAAAATTTTAAGCCCTTGCAGACTAAAATCGGATGAAAAAATAAGGCTCTATTGTAGATTTAGTGAATGAACAGATGAAATTTTGATTCTGTTAAGCAGTAGTTTAGTAGGCTTATTTACTAATTCTAGCATAGAACTGTAATTTTTCATGCGATTATGGTTTGAAAGGTCTCAAAATGTTTGTAATTGAATATGTCAGTGATAAAAATAATAAAACTTGATTTTTTGTAACTTTTGGGTCTCGAAAAATCTTTTGTATGTTATCGAAAGATGTCCTTATTTTAAACGCTTATAACTCGAAAGCTGGGAATGCAATTGAAAAACGGTAAATTATGTCTTGTTGACAATAAATTTGGCTGTCTAAATCCTTTGACAAAAATTAATTTTACTTGTAGTTGTTTTTGTTCAATAGCTTTAAGTAGATGTCAAAACAGTGATTTTTTCACTTTTGAGCAAGGATAACTCAGGATTCTGATGGTGTAGAAAAATTTTTGTATTAAAAACATAATTAATAGCCTTCAACTAAACATCTGTATACTCAAACTTTATAGCGAAATATGTTTTTTGCAGACTGATAAAAAGTGCCACGTTTGTGACATTTTTGATGCGCCACGTTTGTGACATTTTTGTAGTTTATCGTCCATTGTAAAGCACGCCTTTGAGTTCAAGATTTTTCCGAAAGAATTTGGAGTCGTGTCTGCAAATCCTACAAAAAAATTGTTTCATGCATAAAATAGAATGTACAACCTGGGAGTGCCGAGTGCCACGTTTGTGACCATAATTTTTAAAAAATAACTGTTTTTGTTTATAAACTGCCCTATAAAACGCAAAAGGATTTCTTTTTGGACGCTTATGGACATGATGACCCTTGAGTGATGGATAGTGATCAGAATTAAAGCATATGTATTGCAATCTATTGACTGAAACAGTAGTACCATGCAGTAGTAGCATAATACTTTCAAGAAATTTTTTTTTTCCAAAACTAGGGGACAGTTTTCAATTCGAAATTGTGCCCTCTAAAAATTATTTAAAACTGCAGATGAGCTCAGAATATAGTAGCCTTAAGTATTTACTTAATATGTGTAGTAACTTGTTTTCTGTTCCATTTCCGTTTTTTGGTCGTTTTTCATCGTTTTGTGTATAAAAAGTAGGGGTAGGACATGCCACGTTTGTGACATTTGGGGTATATTTGCAAACTTTCAAAGTAGACCAATCAATATTTGGTGGTAAAATTGATACGCTCTATTAGAAAAACATAGTTTCTAACTTATAGCGTAATTTTTTGTGAAAAAAAAGCCTACTGTATAGGTGAAATCGCCAGAGGACACAAAAAGTACAGTTATCTGAGAATCTCCCATGTGCATGCACACTTATGTATATACCTATACATCAAAAGATCTTTAAATTTCATCTTGTCTTCTTTATAGCTTAAGCTCATTTTAATATTAAAGTGTCATTAGTATTTCTTTGTTGCCGTCAAACATTTGTCCTTATTTCTTAAGGACGAGCGCAAAGGAAAAAAAACAAAAATATCAAAAAAACATATTTTGTCATATTGACCCAAAACTGAAGAATAAATAAAATGAAATAAAAATAACAACAATTCAGCACGTTATTTGAAATCAAAACAACTTTTAAAATAAATTTAAGAAATTAATAAAAGATGAGCAGCGTAACATAACATTGTCGTTGGTCGTCATTTTCGTCCTTTTTCTCACTGTTTGTTATGCATGTGCCCTTTGGCTTAGTGTGACCTTTTTTTTGTTAGTTTGTATGTGTTTAAGATACTTTAGGAAGATACTTTTGTAGTAAACATGAAAAGACAGCAAAATCTTCTAAAATTAATAAAAAAAAAAATGGATAAAGGAAGTCCAAAAAATTTGTTATGCTTTTTCAATCCCTTTTCTTTCTGTATGCGATGTGTGTGTGAGGTTTTTTTTTTTTTTTTGTTTGCATTGGCTGATGCCTCATGGGAGTCATCATATGGTCATATAAAAAAAGTATTACTTTCAGCCTGAATCCCGAGGTCAATTTGTCACATGCACACACTGAAGGGATATTATTTGCTTGTAAAAGTATAAAATTTTTTTTCTTATATTTAGCATTTCAAAATGAAATTTGAGCACGAAAGAAACTTTGTTGTAAGTACTGGAGTTAAATACTAAAGAGAAAAAAATTATGTCAAAAAACATAGAACTGAAAATACAAATTAAAAAATAAAAAAAAATTAAGCGCAAGGACTGCTGAAAATGGTGTATGTTTTGTACGATATTTTCGTGCAAAAAGGCCTAAAATAATTTGGAAGTAAATTAAACATTATCAAAATTTCCATTCAAGTCTCATCTCCATCTTCATCTCATCTCATCTCATCTCATCTCATCTCATCTCATCTCATCTCATCTCATCTCATCTCATCTCATCTCATCTCATCTCATCTCATCTCATCTCATCTCATCTCATCTCATCTCATCTCATCTCATCTCATCTCATCTCATCTCATCTCATCTCATCTCATCTCATCTCATCTCATCTCATCTCATCTCATCTCATCTCATCTCATCTCATCTCATCTCATTTCATCTCATCTCATTTCATCTCATCTCATCTCATCTCATCTCATCTCCATCTCCATCTCCATCTCCATCTCCATCTCCATCTCCATCTCCATCTCCATCTCCATCTCCATCTCCATCTCCATCTCCATCTCCATCTCCATCTCCATCTCCATCTCCATCTCCATCTCCATCTCCATCTCCATCTCCATCTCCATCTCCATCTCTATCTCCATCTCCTACATCTACATCTACATCTACATCTACATCTACATCTACATCTACACCTACATCTACATCTAAATCACCAAGAGTTTTTTTACCTTCCATGATTCTCATAATCATAACATGGCCAAACGCGGCCATAAGAAAATCAGCAGCATTCACAGCTTTTACAATTCTTTTCATGAAAAAGCATGATAGACCAGTCAAATTAGAACCTTTTTTTTATTACTTAAACCAACGCTCAGGGGATAGCCCCAATGAATGTAATACATCCTGTTGATTTGTAGAAAAGGAAATAGGTTAGAGGGATGTCACAACTGTCGGGTAAAACGCTCGCAATGAGATTATGCCACAACGATAGTGCGATGTTCTGTTAAACATCGTTGCAATGCAGTAAGGGCCTCTGGGATGCCCGAGTGCTGGGAGAAAATATAAGAACTGACGGAACCAGCCCATAAATTTCTATAGAGCACATCCCATGATAATATCTATAAAAAATAGTTGCACACCCAACGTTACGAAGGTGATCAAGAGAATCAATAGAGGATACAACATCCGCATCCCCAATGCACGACGTTGAACTCCAGATATTTCATAAAGTGAAAGTTCATAACACTTTCCATAACTTTGGAGAGCGCTGAGCATATTGCAATAGGCCGATAATTATTGGGGTTGGTAGCCTCGCTTTTTTTGGGTACTGGCTGGACATAAGCAACCTTCCAACATGATGAAAATTCACCAAAAGTGTAGGAAATGCTAAATAATATCCTTAATGGACGATCCTGTGTTGCAAGGACCTTTTTACCGCCCTAGTTGAAAGAAGATCCTTTAAATAGCCGAGGACTTTCTCTCGATGTTGGGCGGTAGCTGATTGCTATCAGGCAGAGTAGCATTCTTAGAAAAGATGCTAGACAAAAGATTAGCTTTATCAACGGGATCAGTGAAGATTTGGTCGTTCATTAAGAGAGTTGGAACAGACGATGAAGACTGATTCTTCACTCTGTTAACAAACGACCAAAAGTTTTTACTACCTTTCGGTAGCAAGAGGATTCTTTTGCGCTTTTCGAGCTCGTGAAAACGCTTTTCGCGCTGGCTATATATGTGATGGTTGCACTAAATCCAAAGTTCATAAAATCTATACCAATTGATAGAGAATTTTCCTATGAACAACATATCAAAATGGGTTTTCGCGATCCAGCTAAAAATATTTTTGCAATATAAAATCTGGTTAATGTGCTAGAGGACTTTGAAAATTTGATTCGAAGCAACACATACCAGCTGATTGATCAAATTTTTAAAGTCCTCTAGCTCATTAACCAGATTTTATACTGTAAAAATATTTTGTATCTGGATCGAGGACATACTAAAATCGGAAACATCAAATTTTTTATCTGGTCCTTCACGTGGAAAACTGTAATTTACATAATTTCCCGGAAAATTTGCAAAGACTCATTTTGATATGTTGTTCCGGGGAAAATTCTCTATCGATTGGTATTAATTTTATGAACATTGGAAATATTGCAAGCATCACATTTTATTTGACTGGTCTATGAGCTTTAATTTATAAAAGTATACAATATACATAAATTGTATATTGGTCTACAAACTGTAAGGTGTTTTAAGTGAATATCAGCTAGATGACTAAAGGACTTTCAAACAAATAACCCATGCTGCTATTTTTAATTAAAATGAAGCAAACTCAAACCCATATGATGAGAAGTCATTTAACAAATGAATCTTTCACTTCAATTGGCATTCCAATATGTATATCAACAATGAAAAAATTTCTTTGATAATTTCTTTTTGATATTCATAGGAAATATTACCAATCACGAAATTTATTGCCAATGGTCAAAATGATATACATGCTGTTCGAAAAACTGAATGACTGACTACATTGCTCACCTACAAATGCAATGCTAACAAGATGAGGAAATGTAATTTTTAGATTGATTTCCGACAGCAAAAACACAGCATGTGAATATTGAATTTATATTTATGATGCCCTGTCATTTTGGTTTTATTTTTATTTTCCTGTTTTTGCCTTTTACCCTGAGGCAAGGAATTTTTGTTATTTTTGCCTGCACCAATAATGTACCTCCCACTGACACAACCTCAGTTTAAATATGTGCGAGAGTATCATGGTAGAATTTCTTGATGCTGTGCCGTTGTTTATTTTTTCACTTGTCGTTGGTCCTGTTTTTGTATTGCGTAGCGAGTGAATTTTCTTCCCTCACAAAATTTCCCATCATAAGTTGCTTTTGTTTTCATTCAATTTCATATGTCGTAGTGTACAATTTCCTGCTTTTGCTGTTGTTGATATATTGGTATCTCAATCAATTTCTGGCATAAAATTTTGTTGCAAAATTTTTGCTTGTGATATTTCCGGCGTAGCAAATTTTTTCCAAAAAGCTGCTATTTGTGTTTTGTTTGATGGAATGTTTACTGTCATTGTGCTTTGACGTTGTTATTTGCCTTACGATGATTTTTAAATGTGAATTTGGCCTTTTTTCTTTCCCAATATGGAGTTGATATTTTTCTGGAATACGATATGAGCTGGAATTTATTGCTTTGAGGTTAAAATTTGATTGAATTAAGAAAAATTCGATAATCATTTTTGTAGATGATTTTTAAAAGATTGCAGCTGAAAAATTCGCAATTTGAGCATAAGTATTAGAAACAACGAAAGTATTTATTATTTTTACAATATATTGAGAATTTGCAACGTAAACAATGCTATAAGAGCAAATCTTGAAAGGGGTCCAAATATGAGAATCGCACAAATATGACAAAAATTATTTGAAAAATATAGATTTGACGAGAAATTACACTAGTTTACAAATGATTAAAAATTTTTTTCCCATTGAATGCCATTATTCATTTTATATGTAAAATGGGCTGGTAGTTCCGAAAATCGCATTATTTTTTTTTCTTTTGTGTTGTTTTCGAGATATCGGTCATTTTCGGTTTTTGGACAAAAAAAAAAAAGATATGTATGCATGTATTCTCCTTTAACTCCTAGGAGGAACATAGGGCCAATATCAAATCTCTCCATTTGTCACGATCCCTTGCGATGACTTTGATCTCTTGCCACGATTTTCCCGATTCTTGGATTTCCTTTTCCAACGACCTCTTCCAGTTGGTTTTGGGTCTACCACGTCCTCTACTGCCTTGTGGATTCCACTCAAGGGCCTGGCGACAAACTTCGCTGTGTGGTTTCCGGAGAGTGTGACCAATCCATCCCCATTTGCGCAGCTTGATCTCGTTTGCTATAGCCTTCTGTTTGTATTTTTGATGTAGCTCGGCATTTGATATAGTGCGAGGCCACCGAATCTTTAGTATACGCCTTAAGCATTTGTTGACGAATACTTGCAGCTTGTTCGTTAGTTGTTCAGTAACAAGCCACGTTTCGCACCCATATAACAAAACCGATTTCACATTCGAATCAAAAATGCGTACTCTCGTTTTGGTGGATATAACGGATGAAGACCATATTTTGTTCAGTTGAGCAATCGCGCCTTTTGCTTTTGCTATTCTTGAGTTAATATTCTCTTTTGCTCCACCATCCATGGAGACAATGCTGCTTAAATAAGTGAAGCTATCGACGTTTTCGATGTCATCACTGCCAGCTTTAAACGTGATGTCATTCCTGTTTTCGTTTAGCTTCATGCTTTTAGTCTTGGATACGTTGATTTTCAGGCCGGCCTTTTGTGATTCCAAGACAAGGTCTTCAATTTTGTTTTGCTTATCTGAATGTTTGGATCATAAAAGGCAGATGTCGTCAGCGTAGTCGAGGTCTTCTAAATGTTCAGTAAAGTTCCATTGGATACCCCTTTTGGCCTTATTAAGGTTAATTCGTTTAAAAAAACCTGTCCTTTGGGGGTCTCATTTTTTTCTCAAAGTCTTTCGATTTTGGGGGAGCGCGACATAAAATTTTGACTTTTCCCAAATAAGGGACACCCTAATATATATGTATAAAAGAAAGTCGTGTTACTTACACTATTTATAACTCAAGAACGGCTGTACCGATATGGCTGAAAATTGGTGAGGAGGTAGCTTAGAGCCAGGAAACGGACATAGGATACTATTTATTCCGTTAGGGTGGATATTAAGGGTGGCCCTCATATAAAAATTTGTTTTAAATCGCATTTTCTCAGAGACCGTTCATCTGATTGCGTTGAAACATTAGGAATTGGTTGAACATGCCAGCGAAGATTTCTAAGAAAAAAAAAAAAATTTGTCAGGGTGCATATTAAGGGTGGCCCTCATACAAAAATTTGTTAAATTGAATTTTCTCAGAGACTGCTTAATCGATTCACCTGAAAAGCCGAAGGCTTCATAGTCAAAACGAAGAATATCTGGATATACTAGAGAGAAAACATCTGTGGCACACTACCAACAATCCTTAACTGATATTTTTCTCTGACACCCGAAGGTTCTTGAAGGTCACCCGAAGGTTATACAGTCAAAACGAAGAATATTGAAGCATTCGAGAGGGAAAAAGTCTTTAAAAAAATTTTAATTAACAGTTTCCCGTGACACTCAAAGGTTGCTGAAGGTCACCCGAAGGCTTCATAGCCAAAACGAAGAATATCTAGGTATATTTAAGGCAAAACATCTGTGGCAAACTATCAACAAGCCTTAATTGATAATTTTTTGGAATAATCGATGGTTCCCGAAGGTCACCCGATGGTTTCATAGTCAAAACGAAGAATATCTAAATGTACTACAAGAAAAGCATCTTTAGCGAACTATCAACAAGCCTTAATTGATGGATTCCTGGGACACCCTAGCTAAGCTATTCGGAATTTTTAAGATGGTTTGAAACGAAATTGACTCTCCTTCAATAACAAAATAGGCGGAACATGCCCCTTTTCCATGCATTTCATGGTAAAAGGAATCAACATTGGTTTCGTAATCTTCCAAACGCTTATTTTTTACGTTATTCTCAGTGAATTTGTGAACATAATCAAGAGTAAGAGAGTAGCTTTTTAGAATTCATTCGAAATTTTGATTGCTGAACAACTCTCAAAAAATTTAAATTAATTTTCAATGCCATTTGTTGATCAACGCTCAACATATTTAAATTTATTATCAAAACATTTCAACGCAATTTCAGTGCAGTTATGCCTCCCAAAAAACGAGCGCTCGGTCGTTCTACGTCTCAAGCAAAACGAAACTCAGAAACAAACGAACAACGAGAAGCGAGATTGGAATCCGACCGAGGGCTTCATGCTCAAGCGCGTTCATTGGAAACTAACGAGCAATGAAATGCAAGATTAGAAACCGACCGAGAACTTCATGCTCGAGCCCGTTTATCGGAAACAAACGAGCAACGAAATGCAAGATTGGAATCCAACCGTGAAGTCCATTCTCGAGCCCGTTCATCGGAAACAAACGTGCAACGCGAATCCAGACTGCTTACCATCCGAATGTATACTGCTCGAGCCAGATGAACCACTCACGCTGACTTATGTATATCTCATTGCATTCCATTACAATGCTAACTATAATTACAGCATTCAGCCAAGTGCGGTTATTGGAAAAATGGATGAACTATGCACATATTGCAGTACATTCAAATTTAAGAATGAATCACCAGGAATGTGCTGTGCTGGTGGAAAAGTTAAATTACCAGAATTACATCTACCACCCGAACCATTATCAAAGTTGGTATCAGGCGACACGAGCGAATCAAAACATTTTTTAACGAATATACGCAAGTACAAATCATGTTTCCAAATGACATCATTCGGTGCAACGAATATCGTGCGCGACAACTATATGCCAACATTCAAAGTACAAGGTCAAATATATCATCATGCTGGATCATTACTACCATTGCCAGATACGGACCATACATTTTTTCAAATTTATTTCATGGGAAACACAGATGAACAAATAGATCAACGTTGTCGATACAATACGGGCACTAGACGAGACAAACTTTATTCGATCAACACAACGAATTGATTCAATTGTTTAGAACTGCCCTTGACCAAGTGCCAGCAGATGAGTACAGAGTTATGATAAGAGCAGATAAAACACCTGTCGGACAACACGAAAGACGATACAATGCACCAACAATTGACGAAGTGGCGATCGTTATAGTTGGCGAAGGATTTAACGCACGTGATATAATTCTTCATCGCAGAAATGGTAATGTTCAGCGAGTCGCAGTTATTTTTTTTTTTACAGAATGAACTCCTTAGTAACAAATTAAAAAAAATTAAGAAAAAATTTAAATCATTAAAAGAAAACATTTATAAATTACAAAATAAATTAAAAACAAATTAAATTTTAAAAAAATCATTCCCATTGATTTATTTTTGTACTAAGTCAGAAAGATAAAAAATAGAGGAGGGCAGAACTTGGTAGAGCTCGCAAACTATCGATAGTGGACGATAGTTTGAGATGGTTTAAAATGAAGTTGACTTTTCCATAATACTGTGGAATAAATTAACGCTTTTATCTATATCTTATAAGCTATTGGGAATGAAAAAACAAAACCAACAAGCCTAGCGAAGCGGGCAGGGAAGGCTAGTTTTACATATGAAATGAATAATGACATTCAATGGGAATTTTGGCTGTTAACTAGTTTATATTATATTATTTTATATTATCTCTAGGAAATTAACTGTTCAAGCAAGAATATCTCGAATTCTGCAGGTATATTGATAATTCTGAGGATTCGGACTAAGCGTCAAAAAGAAACATAATACTGCATATCTACATATTAACAAAAATTTGTCCTACCTTTTTTACTATGTAAGAAATGGAAAACGACCTTGAATTATGCACCATTAGAAAGGTACTTGTGTACAAAGTTAAAATTATTTTAATATTTTGCCATTTAGCCAGGTTAAATAAAATGTAAATTTTTCAATATTAACAACGACAAAATACAGGATACAGCACAAAGAGAAAGTCAAAAAGCTGACTGACACTGGTTTCATGTTTTTTGTTTTCATTTCGTTTCACATTTGTCATTGTACCAGGGATGATAAATGCGCTTTTCTATTTTGTACCAAATAACAAAAAAGGTACTAAAACTATCCAAAAAGTACCAAAATTATTTAACACATTTGTGGTCAAATTTTGACCATTGGGCGATTTTAGTAAGAAATCAAAAAATCATTCCAATTTTTTTTTTTTTTTTTTTTTGTGCGTCTTTTTAATTTTTATGTGTCCAACAGGAAGTATTCATATCTGTTTCAGTTATGAACCACATTTTTTTTTATAAAACTGAATAAATAAAAAAATATATAAAAAAATTGCATTCCAGTTTTATAAATTTTGCTATGCTCTTTGATAATTTTTACTGTGCTAATGTTGAAATGTTTCATTCTAAGCAACTTTGAAGTTTTTATAAAAAATGTATTTTTTTTTTTCTAGGTCAAACCGTTTTGGAGCTATTCTTGAAAAACGGTTTTTTCTAAATTTTAGGTTTGTTTTAAAAATATCTCCCAAATTATTGGTCACCTGAAAAAAAAAATTATAGGTAGGTTGTAGTGCAAGTAATTCCCTATAAACAAATATTTTTACTTTGAACGTGTGACTCACCATTCATGAGTTATCGTAATTTTAAGCTCAACACATCACTGTGCCTATTCATAAGCGGCATGCACAATCTACTAATTTTTTTCAAATTTTGAATTAGGATATCTCCTGAGTTATAAGTCGTACGAAACCAATTGAATGGTCTTTTTTTATAGAAAATTTTATAAGCTATAATATTGCGCGACAATATTTTCTCTAAATGTAACCGTTGAAGAGATATTTGTAAAAAACTGATTTTGGACGCCATTTTTCCAATATGGCGGCGCGAGTGAACACGATTCGAGGTAGCAAAGTTGAAATTCTAAAAGAGCACATCGAAATCTATAAAATAACTCATTTGCAAAAATCCCGCAAAACTTTCCAGGTAACATCATTTTATACTCCCAAATGATTGTACTATTAGGCTTTTTTTGTAAATACATTTGTAAAACAAACGAAGATTAACAAAAGTTTAGTAAATGCTGAACGATTTTCGCTACTAAAATTATAAAAATTTTCTTTCCGTTTAAGTATATATTAAATATTTTAAGCTATGTTCGTTATACTAATAGACGGCTTTGCAACAAATACAAATTTTCCAAATATATCACTGAAACGCATGCGAAGTTTATAGAAGAAACTTTCTAAGGAGAAACGTCCGACACGCATAATTCGCTCATATGACAGTTTTTTCTGGAAATAAATTACATAGAAGAGAATTAGTTTCATTTTGGTTTTTATTAATAGCAATATTGTACATATAAGTAAGACCTTTTATTGAAACTTTATCTTTCATTAATCTAACTTACAAGTACTTAGTTTCTTCCTTTAAATATACATATAAACGAAATCAAAGTGTTTCTGTTCACTTTGACATCAACTCAAAATCCTTGCACTCTATTCCTCAACTGCAATTGCTTTTAAAGAGTTAAGAAGAAAAGTAAAATTATGATGTTCCCTTTTGTTTTTCAAAAAAAAAAAAAAACGCAACATTCAAGTTAACACCCCTAAAGGCAACTTATAAACATTATAACATTTTACCAACATTCTCTCATACAAAGCGATAGTGGAGGAAGGACATAAAGAAAAAAATCTCATAATTATGCCATCATTGCACACTTAACCAAGCAAAGAGTCATCCTGGGTGGTGGTAGTGGTTACTTTGAACTACTAAAACTCATTGAGATTTGTGTGCTGACTGCCTCGGGAGTATGATGACAGACTTACACTTTGTGGTTTTTTTTCTTAAATGTTGGCACTCTTTTGCAGTGTTCCTTTTTTCCTGTATTTTTTTTTTTTTTTTTTTAAGTTAACAACATATTTCTATGTGTCAAAAGGGCAAAAAATTGGGTCACAAAATTGTGGCAAAATGCTGTCAACGCAAACATTTTTCTTTTTTTCATCCTATTTGCATGTATGTATGTATATGCTTGGTATATGCAAAATATTTTAAAATTTTAAATGTGTCACAACGGAACAAGGAGTACGAGGCAAAAGGATAAAGTTTAGCCAATCGAGAGAAATTAAATGGAGTTTTCTGTTTGCCAAAAAGAAAGTTTTATCAATAGCATAATTGAATGCTAAAAAGAAATGACGCAAATAGGGGACAAAAGAAAATGTCTTGGCTCATAGATTAGAACTATTTTTCTTATAGATTTTGATACGTTAAAATCAAATTTTTTCAAAAATAAAGGTTTTATTATATATATTTCGAGTGAAGGGCTATGTCACCCCCATAAAAAAAAAATACTTAGCAGCTATCGTTGTAGAACTTTATGCTTAGAGATATATTGTGCTAATCAAGCATTTTCTAAAAAAACTTGAGATTAGTCAAAGGGGTGATAGACCCCTAAACGCGAAAAGAAGACTTAAAACGACATATCTCTGCACCTATAGCGGCCATCCTAGTGGAGCTATATACGCAATGCATTTTGAGCTTGCAAATCATTTAGAAAATAGTGAAGGCTTGGACTAAGGGCTGGGCACCCTCCCCTACAAAAAAAAAAAAAACAACCCTTAAACCCTATAGCAGCCATCGTTGTGAAATTTGATACAATAATGTATGATGTGCTTGCCAATGTTTTCGTGAAAAGTTGGGGGTACAGCATCCCCCACAAAAATATTTAAAGTGCTATATCTCTGCATTGACATGTAGCAGCCATTGTTCTGAAAATTGATACAAAAATGTATTTTAAGCTTCAAAAGTGAGTTTTATTGGAAAAAAGAGTGCTGAACCCCCCATTAAAAATTAAAGCACTTAAAGCGCCCATAGCAACCATTTATGTATGTGAAACTTCAAGAACTTTCAAATTTCACCAATTACGTTGGCGTTAAATTGAACAATTTTGAATAATTTAATAGTAAGCAATTTTTGCAAAATGCCACAAAAATTCGATTTTATCCTTTCACATCACGCGGACAGACAGCAGCAAGCAACTAACAAACGCATTTAAAATATTAAAAATTCTCAAAAGCAATCCGGCATCCGGTTCCTTTTGAAGCGCGTACTTTAAATTGTTTTTTTTTTTTTTTGTTTCTTTAGCTTCCTTTCTACGTAACTGATTTTGCCAAAATGCCCCATTTAGCAACAAATTACCTTCACCCTACAAAAGGCAGCCTTTTACACAGAGCTTCGCAAAACCAACCCCTAAGCGCGCTGTGTGCATAAATAATTTAGTTATACTGATGCAGTCATAATTTTACATTTCTTTTGACCTTTTTGCGGATCAGTGAATTTTCAACATACACGAATTATTATCTATCAGAGCAAAACCGAGCCAAAAGTAAAATCAAAGCGGATTAAAGGGATACAAATTTTTTTTTTTTTTTTTGAGGATACCAGGAGTCATCTGCCAGCTACCAGCACGACATGCGTTTCGAATGAAAATTAAATAATATTAGCTACTTCAATGTTTAACAATATCCTTTTTTGAAGGTCGACCAGGAAAAAAAGGCAAGCGCTTATTCAATAATAATTTTCATGACACCTTTACAAGGATTTTCATTTTATCAAACAGAAGGCACGCATCCAATTTACCTTTATATTTCGACACAAAGTACTAAATACATTTTAATGTTCGAGGGTTATACTGTGAAGTAGATACAAATACTCGTAAAGGAGTGAGAGAAAAAATGCCAAAGAGGTCACTTTAAATTGGTAACAAATTGTTATGGCCACTTATGTAAGTGGTCGGTGTTTTTTCATTCTGATTTCGAAAATAGCTCCGACATAATGAAGAAATAATTTCGTTTTGGATTCTTTCAGTTTAAATCGTTGTAAAAAGGTCAACAAGCATGTGAGTCAGTTTAGTGTTTTAAGCAACCTATTTATTTAGTCATTAACTAACTATACTTTTGTGAAGTTTCCTTTTTTTTGTTTCTGACTAAATCCTTGGAAAGGACATTGGTTTTATGTGCAAATGTATGTGACTTTTTGTAAAATTTCAGGTGTTGTTGCTCTTCTTTCATTGTGAATATTAATTCTTAGTTAAAGGGTGGCCTTCCAATAGTTTTTTAAAATGCCCCCAAAGTAAACAGCACGAGATCTTAAATTCGGTAATGGCAGTTTATTCATACACTTTTTATTTTCGCTTTCGTTTTTTCATTCTTTCACTCTTTCATTCTTTCATTCTTTCATTTTTTCATTCTTTCATTCTTTCATTTTTTCATTCTTTCATTCTTTCATTCTTTTATTCTATCATTCTTTCATTCTTTCATTCTTTCATTCTTTCATTCTTTCATTCTTTCATTCTTTCATTCTTTCATTCTTTCATTCTTTCATTCTTTCATTCTTTCATTCTTTCATTCTTTCATTCTTTCATTCTTTCATTCTTTCATTCTTTCATTCTTTCATTCTTTCATTCTTTCATTCTTTCATTCTTTCATTCTTTCATTCTTTCATTCTTTCATTCTTTCATTCTTTCATTCTTTCATTCTTTCATTCTTTCATTCTTTCATTCTTTCATTCTTTCATTCTTTCATTCTTTCATTCTTTCATTCTTTCATTCTTTCATTCTTTCATTCTTTCATTCTTTCATTCTTTCATTCTTTCATTCTTTCATTCTTTCATTCTTTCATTCTTTCATTCTTTCATTCTTTCATTCTTTCATTCTTTCATTCTTTCATTCTTTCATTCTTTCATTCTTTCATTCTTTCATTCTTTCATTCTTTCATTCTTTCATTCTTTCATTCTTTCATTCTTTCATTCTTTCATTCTTTCATTCTTTCATTCTTTCATTCTTTCATTCTTTCATTCTTTCATTCTTTCATTCTTTCATTCTTTCATTCTTTCATTCTTTCATTCTTTCATTCTTTCATTCTTTCATTCTTTCATTCTTTCATTCTTTCATTCTTTCATTCTTTCATTCTTTCATTCTTTCATTCTTTCATTCTTTCATTCTTTCATTCTTTCATTCTTTCATTCTTTCATTCTTTCATTCTTTCATTCTTTCATTCTTTCATTCTTTCATTCTTTCATTCTTTCATTCTTTCATTCTTTCATTCTTTCATTCTTTCATTCTTTCATTCTTTCATTCTTTCATTCTTTCATTCTTTCATTCTTTCATTCTTTCATTCTTTCATTCTTTCATTCTTTCATTCTTTCATTCTTTCATTCTTTCATTCTTTCATTCTTTCATTCTTTCATTCTTTCATTCTTTCATTCTTTCATTCTTTCATTCTTTCATTCTTTCATTCTTTCATTCTTTCATTCTTTCATTCTTTCATTCTTTCATTCTTTCATTCTTTCATTCTTTCATTCTTTCATTCTTTCATTCTTTCATTCTTTCATTCTTTCATTCTTTCATTCTTTCATTCTTTCATTCTTTCATTCTTTCATTCTTTCATTCTTTCATTCTTTCATTCTTTCATTCTTTCATTCTTTCATTCTTTCATTCTTTCATTCTTTCATTCTTTCATTCTTTCATTCTTTCATTCTTTCATTCTTTCATTCTTTCATTCTTTCATTCTTTCATTCTTTCATTCTTTCATTCTTTCATTCTTTCATTCTTTCATTCTTTCATTCTTTCATTCTTTCATTCTTTCATTCTTTCATTCTTTCATTCTTTCATTCTTTCATTCTTTCATTCTTTCATTCTTTCATTCTTTCATTCTTTCATTCTTTCATTCTTTCATTCTTTCATTCTTTCATTCTTTCATTCTTTCATTCTTTCATTCTTTCATTCTTTCATTCTTTCATTCTTTCATTCTTTCATTCTTTCATTCTTTCATTCTGTCATTCTTTCATTCTTTCATTTTTTTATTCTTTCATTCCTTCATTCTATCATTTTTTCATTCTTTCATTTCTTTTTATTCAATCAATCTTTTATCCTTTCATTTATTTATTCTTTACTTTTTTCATTTTTGCTTTCATTCTTTTACGTTTCCAATAATTTTTCGTTGTTATATTCTTTCATTTTTTATTCTTCTACTCTTTTATCTACTTCTTTAATCATCTTTTCACTGTTTTATTTTATCATTTTTTTTTTTTTGTGATGTTTTCGTTTTTCGTTTCTTTCTTTTATTCTTCCAAATTTTATATTCTTACATTGTATTACTTATCCATACAATTTTATATTCTTTTGCTCTTTCAATCTTTCATTTCTTCATTCTGTTTTATGCTTTCATTCTATCGACCATTCATTCTTTCATTATTTTTTTCCTTCATTATTTCATTCATTCTCCCATTCTTTTATACATTCATTCCTTCGTTGTTCCATTCTTTCATTTTGTTTTCATTTTCAGAAGTCCAATTTTTTTAGATTTTCATGTCCACAGTTCAAATGCTTCATAAAACTCTTCACTGGCTGACAGCATCCTACATGTGCAAGAACATTCTTTGACAAAACATCAACTATGGCCGCCTGACCAAAAAGGATCACTGCACTTGCATACTCTACACATACAGAAGTGAAACACATACTAACACATTGCAAAGGCATGCAGAAGAGTATTTAGTAAATGCCATAGTACGTTCAAAAATTTCTTTTTTGCAAAATTGCTGGACATGAGAAAAGAAAAACAACTCATGAATTTAGCGGCACAAAAGCTTCAAAAGATTGTTTTTTTTTTACTCTTCTTTGTGTTGCAAATTGAGATAAAAGTGCTAAAGAAGAAAAAATAGAAGATAAAAGATAAAAAAGTTTTTAAATGTTTCAAATTGCCGACAAGGGATTTGGGTGACATTTTCTAAAGATAAGTTCACGTAACGCGTTTCCTCATACTTCGTCTCTCTGGCTGTTAAGCTTATCTTTTCATTAAAAGATTTAGTACTGTAATGTTTTGGGAAGTGCAGATCAGTGCCAAAAAACAGAAAAAAAAATTGCCAAATTAAAACCAAACGCTTGGTGCATCTGCAAAAGCGCAAACGAGGCATAAGAAAACAGGCAAAAAGCAAATTCCTTTGTGTCGCGTTAAATGAAGGCATTTCTAGGCAACAGCGTGACGTTATTTTAAAGAATGGAGTTGACTGGATACGATTGAGAAATATCGATTACCTTAAAATATCACAAGCAAACTATTGTTTCAATATATTTTGAGCAGACCTTGAAACTTTTAAACTTTTATTCAAAAAGTTTTGCAAATGCAAGTTTTTGAAAACTTTTATTGTATGAAAGTTTATAAAAACTTTTATTTTTAAAAGTTTTTAAAAACTTTTTCAAAAAACTTTTTTAAAAGTTTTTTACAAAAGTTTTTCAAAAAACTTCTCATATAAAAGTTTTTTTTTTGGAAAAAAACATGGTAAAAAAAAGAAATACCTTGAAAAAAATCCAGTGACTGAAGTATTACAAATTACACGCTTATCTACATATAGAGCTGAAAGATAAAATGCGACCGTTTTGAGCCCATTTCGGTGAAAAAATTTTATTGCACGAATCGATGGGGAAAGGTCGAAAATAGATTTTGGACATGACCAGGGGTGTCCCCGACCCCTCTAAGTGACCGATTTGGGCCCATTTAGGTGAAAAAATTTTATTGCACCAATCGATGGGAAAAAGTTGAAAATACATTTTGGACATGACAAGAGGAGTCCCCGACCCCTCTAAGTGACCGATTTGGGCCCATTTTGGTGAAAAATTTTTATTGCACCAATCGATGGGGAAAGGTCGAAAATAGATTTTGGACATGACCAGGGGTGTCCCCGACCCCTCTAAGTGACCGATTTGAGCCCATTTTGGTGAAAAAATTTTATTGCACCAATCGATGGGAAAAGGTTGAAAATACATTTTGGACATGACAAGAGGAGTCCCCGACCCCTCTAAGTGACCGATTTGCTTATCATAAATACGTTGCTGGATTCATTAACCATTGCTTAAAACAATAAGCGCCACTTTTTTAAGATCATAAAACAAATGGTGACCAACAACAAAAGGCTCGGTTTTTTCGCCTTTTTATTAGTCAATGTTTTTTTCGGTACTCCAAGGAGTAAAAAAGCTTTTATTTCTGTTTTAGTCAAAAATTTGACAACTAATCGATTTAACAATGCCAAATATAAGCGATAAAAGTTAGAAAATCAGTAGTAAATTGTGGGATGCTTTACACTTTTGGCCAATTCACTATTGTTTTTCTAATTTTAATCGCTTATTTTTGGCATTGTAAAATCAATTAATTGTCAAATTTTTGACTAAAACGGAAATAAAAGCTTTTTTACTCCTTGGAGTACCGAAAAAAAAAAATTAAAACAACACTGACCAATAAAATGGCGAAAAAAACATGTGTTTAATGATCTTAAAAAATTGATGCTGTTTTACGTAGTGGTTAATGAACCCGGCATCGTATTTATGATTAGCATTTATTGATTTCTTAATTATAAAAACATGCATTATCCATTTTTTGGGGTTCCTAATACTTTTGGCCAAGGCTGTAAATTAAACAAATTTTACACAAAACAAAAAACAGTACAACAGTAATGCAAATTAGCTAGCAGTACGGACAGCTGAAAAGCAGTACTGAACGTTTTTGAAACCAAAAATTTCAATTTGGCAATAAAAGTATGATTAAATAAAACTTTGCAAAATAAGAAGTTTGTTTAAGCGTTTTAAGACAAAAATTAATTACGTTTTTATAAAAATAGGTTTGCCTTGTGGCCGAAATTCGACCACTTCAATTTGACCTTATCGTTCCTTGGTGTTAACCATATCTCCATACCGAATTTTTGTAATGTTAAGGTAAGCTTCATACGGCCCGCTTGAAAAAATTTAACTGAAAGGTTCGAGGACGACGGAGTTTTTTGTTGGGTTCTTTTCAGGACATCATCCGAAATCAATCCTGACAAGAATTCAAATCGTAACGCGTGCCGATTTTGAAAACGGACAGTTTTTGCTATTTTTAAACGAATATTTTCAAATGTTTGCACTAAATACCGTTTATTTGTGCATATATCAACCTCGGCTACCCCCCTATGTGAAAGCTCACTTAATTTTATGAATATTTGCCCAAGAAACCATACCTCTGCGTTCAACTTTAGTTCGGCGCATTTTAGGAAATAAATTTTCCGCTTTTTTTAATTTTCCAGAACAATATTTTCAGTATATGTGTAGTTGAAGTCTTTTAATTATGTTTTTAATACACAAATTTTCTACACCATCAGAATCCTGAGTTATCCTTGCTCAAAAGTGAAAAAATCACTGTTTTGACATCTATTTAAAGCTACAGAACAAAAACAACAATAAGTAAAATTAATTTTTGTCAATGAATTCTGACAGTCAAATTTATTGTCAACAAGACATAATTTACCGTTTTTCAATTGGATTCCCAGCTTCCGAGTTATAAGCGTTTAAAGTAAGGATATCTTTCGATAACATACAAAGGATTTTTCGAGACCAAAAAGTTACAAAAAATCAAGTTTTATTATTTTTATCAATAACACATTTAATTATAAAAATTTCGAGACCTTGCAGACCATAATCGCATGAAAAATTAAGGTTCTATGCTAGATTTAGTGAATGACCCTACTAAACTATTGCTTTGCAAATTAACAGAATCGAAATTTCATCTGTTCATTCACTAAATCTTCAATAGAGCCTTATTTTTTCATCCGATTTTAGTCTGCAAGGGCTAAAAATTTCGTGATAAAATATGCTTTTGATAAAAATAATAATTTGAAAATAATTTGTATATTATTGAGAGGTATCCTTTCTTTAAAGGCCTTTAACTCGGAAACTGGGGATCCAATTGAAAAACGGTGAGCTATGTCTTGTTGATAATAAATTTGGCTGTGTGAATTCATTGACAAAAATTAATTTTACTTGTTGTTGTTTTTGTTAAGGTAATGTCAAAACAGTGATTTTTGCACTTTTGAGCAAGGATAATTAAGGATTCTGATGTAATAGAAAAAAATCAAGATCAGATTCGTAATTAGTAGATCCTAATCCACCATAAACGGCTATAAAAACAGAGGACAGAAAACCATAGTTGATCTAGAGGGCTGTAGGGAATAAAAAAATGGACCACCGGAGACATTCCACTGTTGGAAAATTAGTCTTGAAGTATAAATTTGTCATTAAAGGCAATATATCTCTCATCAAAACGCTTCAAAACCATCATTTGTCCGTACTGTGGCTAAAATGTCACAAACGTGGCAATTTGGTCACAAACGTTCCAGTAGTTACAAAAGAAAAGAAAAGTTTGTTTAAAAACATGTAGCAACAATTTCTGCACATTATTATATCGCGGCGCTCAGGAAGAAGAACTTATTTTGCACAATTTGACAAGTTCACCACTAAAGCTTTTGTGTGGTGAATTTATGAGCTTTTTCTAAAAGATTTTTGCGCCAGAATACCGAATGTCTTCGGGAGTCTTAGAAAATCTTTGAAAGTAATCCTGACATGTATTCCAAAAGATTTTCTGCTGTCTTAGCCAGAATAGCCCTACAAAACATACTTGCCTTAACTAAATTGAATTTTTAGTTCTAAAAACCAGACCTTGAAACTTTTAAACTTTTATTCAAAAAGTTTTGCAAATGCAAGTTTTTGAAAACTTTTATTGTATGAAAGTTTATAAAAACTTTTATTTTTAAAAGTTTTTAAAAACTTTTTCAAAAAACTTTTTCAAAAAACTTTTATAAAAAACTTTTTATTTATCCATAAAAGTTTTTGTATAAAAGTTTTTTGAAAAAGTTTTTAAAAACTTTTATTTTTAAAAGTTTTTTACAAAAGTTTTTCAAAAAACTTCTCATATAAAAGTTTTTTTTTTGGAAAAAAACATGGTAAAAAAAAGAAATACCTTGAAAAAAATCCAGTGACTGAAGTATTACAAATTACACGCTTATCTACAGGGTGGCTGATTCGAACTGTTACCAACTTCAGATAGACTTATCTGACAGATGGAACATGACAGCTGTATAGAAATTGGCATGATGTTAGTTTATTCTATTGTCAACAAGTAACCAAAAGCATTTGCGCGTCAATTTATTGAGAATAAAAAATTTTCGAAATGGAATTCAAACGTAATAGTGTGATTGCTCTTTATTTGGCTGGAAAATCGCAACCAGCAATTGTTCGTGAACTGAAACATTTAAAAGTGAATAAAATGTTTGTGTATCGGACCATAACACGTTACAATGGTACCGGCAGCGTTGCCAAACGACATGGTGGTGGTCGGAAAATACCTGCAACATCACCAGAAATGGTTCGAAAGGTGAAGGCCAGAATTGAGCGAAATCCGAGACGCAGTGGCAGACAAATGGCTGCCGAGCTGAAAATATTGCGTAAACGAATGCAACACATATTGTCAAAAAAGCTCGGACTAAAGGCCCTCAAGTTCCAAAAGGCGCATGATCTCACTTCTGCTCAAAAAAAAGTTAGGCTCGATAGAGCCAAGGAGTTGTTGCGCTTGCACGCCGCCGGAAATCTGTCACAAATTGTCTTCTCTGATGAGAAAAATTACTGTATCCAGCATTATGTAAACAAACAAAATGATCGGGTTTACTTGACAGAGAGGTCCTACGAAAATCTGAACGTTCGTTTGGCCACCAGGACGCAGGCACCACCGCATGTGATGGTTTGGGCTGCAGTGACTGCTGATGGCCGCTGGCGTCAAAGTAAACGCCCAGGTGTATCGTGAATCAGTATTGGAGGGTGCTTTACTACCGTGGGCACGCAAACATTTCGGTCGCAAGCCATGGACATTCCAACAAGACTCGGCAACGTCACACAAAGCTCGTGTAAATCAAGAATGGTTAGAAAAAAACGTTCCTAGCTTCATTTCTGCTCAACAATGGCTCGTAAATTCGCCTGATGCAAATCCGCTGGATTTCTCAATCTGGGGTATGTTGGACAGGAAGGTCTTGACTAAAAAATACCAGAGCGTTGATGCGCTAAAAGTGGCCCTTCAACGAGAATGGCGCAAACTTCCACAAAATCAAATTCGTGCAGCATGCGACTCGTTCTTCGACCGTCTCCGGGCCATAGTTAAGGCCAAAGGTGGTCATATCGAAAATCTCAAGTAGATTCTTAAAATTTGAACATTTCCCAACAATTATTGCGTTTGATCAATAAAATCTGTGCATGGAAACTAAAAATATAGTCTTTTGAATTGGTAACACTTCGAATCAGCCACCCTGTACATATAGAGCTGAAAGATAAAATGCGACCGTTTTGAGCCCATTTCGGTGAAAAAATTTTATTGCACCAATCGATGGGGAAAGGTCGAAAATAGATTTTGGACATGACCAGGGGTGTCCCCGACCCCTCTAAGTGACCGATTTGGGCCCATTTAGGTGAAAAAATTTTATTGCACCAATCGATGGGAAAAGGTTGAAAATACATTTTGGACATGACAAGAGGAGTCCCCGACCCCTCTAAGTGACCGATTTGGGCCCATTTTGGTGAAAAATTTTGATT
>CATOTO010000158.1:0-18580 GCA_951812925.1 Calliopum simillimum | reverse complement strand
TATTCAATTTGTTCTTCCGTTTGTAACGCAGAGAAGGAGGCGTGGCAGATATAGAAAAGTATATATATTCTTGATCAGCGTCACCTCCTGAGTCGATATAGCCATGTCCGTCTGTCTGGCTGGCTGGCTGGGTGGCTGGCTGGCTGGGTGGCTGGCTGGCTGGGTGGCTGGCTGGGTGGCTGGCTATGTGTTGAAATACACTTTTTGGGAAAACTGAGCAAGATAATTCAATGAAATTTGGTACACTGCCTCCGTCGTCAAAGTTAGCTCGGGGGATTGAAAATGAGCAAAATCGGTCAACAGACACGCCTACCGCCCATACAAAAATTATATTAAAAATGCAATTTTAGGAGTATTTTTCACGACAATGCAACCACAATACACATAAGTACTACAAATTGTAAGCGCAAGCTCTGATAAAAAACTGAGCGAATTCGGACAAGAGGGCGTGGCACCTCCCATACAAGCAAAAGCTTCAAAACGCTATACTGAAAGCGTTTTTTGAGATATTCGAACCAACTTCGACTCAGACACTAAAAATTATAAATGAAAGCTCTCAGCAAAAATTGGTTGAAATCGTACAAGGGGGCGTGGCAACCTCCCATATAAGCAAAAGTTTCAAAATGCTATACTGAAAAAGTTTTTTGAGATAATCCAACTAAATTTCACTCTGACACTAAAAACTATAAATGCAAGCTCTGAACAAAAACTGGGTGTACTCGGACAAGAGGGCGTGGCACCTCTCATATAAGCAAAATTTTCAAAATACTGCAGTGTAGGGTATTTATTTTTTGGCCAGGCCAAAATTTACACCCTTACTAGTTACATATAAAGTTAATTTCTTCTATTAATTTTCCAGAAAAATGGTGAAAAGTTGTTGCAGCGTAATTTTTAGTTAAGCTTTTTGTTATTATACCCTACACCCAGGGTATATTCACTTTGTCCTTCCGTTTGTAACGCAGAGAAGGAGGCGTGGCAGGTATAGAAAAGTATATATATTCTTGATCAGCGTCACCTCCTGAGTCGATATAGCCATGTCCGTCTGTCTGGCTGGCTGGCTGAGTGGCTGGCTGGCTGGCTGTGTGTTGAAATACACTTTTTGGGAAAACTGAGCAAGATAATTCAATGAAATTTCGTACACTGCCTCCGTCGTCAAAGTTAGCTCGGGGGATTGAAAATGAGCAAAATCGGTCAACGGACACGCCTACCGCCCATACAAAAATTATATTCAAAATGCAATTTTAGGAGTATTTTTCACGACAATGCAACCACAATACATGTAAGTACTACGAATTGTAAGCGCAAGCTCTGATAAAAATTTGAGCGAATTCGGACAAGAGGGCGTGGCACCTCCCATATAAGCAAAAGCTTCAAAACGCTATACTGAAAGCGTTTTTTGAGATATTCGAAACAAATTTGACTCAGACACTAAGAATTATAAACGAAAGCTCTCAGCAAAAATTGGGTGAAATCAGACAAGGGGGCGTGGCACCTCCCATATAAGCAAAAGATTAAAAATGCTATACTGAAAAAGTTTTTTGAGATAATCCAACTAAATTTCACTCTGACACTAAAAACTATAAATGCAAGCTCTGAACAAAAACTGGGTGTACTCGGACAAGAGGGCGTGGCACCTCCCATATAAGCAAACTTTTCAAAATACTGCAGTGTAGGGTATTTATTTTTTGCCCAGGCCAAAATTTACACCCTTACTAGTTATACCCTACACCCAGGGTATATTCACTTTGTCCTTCCGTTTGTAACGCAGAGAAGGAGGCGTGGCAGATATAGAAAAGTATATATATTCTTGATCAGCGTCACCTCCTGAGTCGATATAGCCATGTCCGTCTGTCTGGCTGGCTGGCTGGCTGGCTGGCTGGCTGGGTGGCTGGCTGGCTGGCTGGCTGGGTGGCTGGCTGTGTGTTGAAATACACTTTTTGTGAAAACTGAGCAAGATAATTCAATGAAATTTGGTACATTGCCTTCGTCGCCAAAGTTAGCTCGGGGGATTGAAAATGAGCGAAATCGGTCAACGGACACGCCTACCGCCCATACAAAAAATATATTCAAAATGCATTTTTAGGAGTATTTTTCACGACAATGCAATCAAAATACTCATAAATACTAAAAATTGTAAGCGCAAGCTCTAAAAAAAAACTGATCAAACTCGGACAAGAGGGCGTGGCACCTCCCATATAAGCAAATGCTTAAAAACGCTATACTGAAAGCGTTTTTTGAGATATTCAAACCAAATTTGACTCAGACACTAAAAATCATAAATGAAAGCAAAAGTTTTAAAATGCTATACTGAAACAATTTTTTGAGATAATCCAACCAAACTTCACTCAAATACTAAATACTATAAATGCACGGTCTAAGCTAAGACTAGAGAACTCGGACAAGAGGGCGTGGCACCTCCTATATAAGCAAAACTTCAAAACGCTTTACTGAAGAAGTTTTTCACTCAGACACTAAAAACTATAAATGCAAGATCTGAACAAAAACTGGGTGAACTCGGACAAGAGGGCGTAGCACCTCCCGTATGAGCAAAATTTAAAAAATACTGCAGTGTAGGGTATTTAATGTTTGGCCAGGCCAAATTTTACACCCTTACTAGTTATACCCGACACCCAGGGTATATTCACTTTGTCCTTCCGTTTGTAACGCAGAGAAGGAGGCGTGGCAGATATAGAAAAGTATATATATTCTTGATCAGCGTCACCTCCTGAGTCGATATAGCCATGTCCGTCTGTCTGGCTGGCTGGCTGGCTGGCTGGGTGGCTGGCTGGCTGGCTGGGTGGCTGGCTGTGTGTTGAAATACACTTTTTGGGAAAACTGAGCAAGATAATTCAATGAAATTTGGTACACTGCCTTCGTCGTCAAAGTTAGCTCGGGGGATTGAAAATGAGCAAAATCGGTCAACAGACACGACTACCGCCCATACAAAAATTATATTCAAAATGCAATTTTAGGAGTATTTTTCACGACAATGCAACCTCAATACACATAAATACTACAAATTGTAAGCGCAAGCTCTGATAAAAAACTGAGCGAATTCGGACAAGAGGGCATGGCACCTCCCATACAAGCAAAAGCTTCAAAACGCTGTACTGAAAGCGTTTTTTGAGATATTCGAACCAAATTTGACTCAGACACTAAGAATTATAAATGAAAGCTCTCAGCAAAAATTGGGTGAAATCAGACAAGGGGGCGTGGCACCTCCCATATAAGCAAAAGATTCAAAATGCTATACTGGAAGAGTTTTTTGAGATAATCCAACTAAATTTCACTCTGACACTAAAAACTATAAATGCAAGCTCTGAACAAAAACTGGGTGTACTCGGACAAGAGGGCGTGGCACCTCCAATATAAGCAAACTTTTCAAAATACTGCAGTGTAGGGTATTTATTTTTTGGCCAGGCCAAAATTTACACCCTTACTAGTTATACCCTACACCCAGGGTATATTCACTTTGTCCTTCCGTTTGTAACGCAGAGAAGGAGGCGTGGCAGGTATAGAAAAGTATATATATTCTTGATCAGCGTCACCTCCTGAGTCGATATAGCCATGTCCGTCTGTCTGGCTGGCTGGCTGGCTGGCTGGCTGGCTGGCTGGCTGGCTGGGTGGCTGGCTGTGTGTTGAAATACACTTTTTGGAAAAACTAAGCAAGATAATTCAATGAAATTTGGTACACTGCCTCCGTCGCCAAAGTTAGCTCGGGGGATTGAAAATGAGCAAAATCGGTCAACGGACACGCCTACCGCCCATACAAAAATTATATTCAAAATGCAATTTTAGGAGTATTTTTCACGACAATGCAACCACAAAACATATAAGTACTACGAATTGTAAGCGCAAGCTCTGATAAAAAAGTGAGCGAACTCGGACAAGAGGGCGTGGCACCTCCCATATAAGCAAAAGCTTCAAAACGCTATACTGAAAGCGTTTTTTGAGATATTCGAACCAACTTTGACTCAGACACTAAAAATTATAAATGAAAGCTCTCAGAAAAAATTGGTTGAAATCGTACAAGGGGGCGTGGCACCTCCCATATAAGCAAAAGTTTCAAAATGCTATACTGAAAAAGTTTATTGAGATAATCCAACTTAATTTCACTCCGACACTAAAAACTATAAATGCAAGCTCTGAACAAAAACTGGGTGTACTCGGACAAGAGGGCGTGGCACCTCCCATATAAGCAAAAGCTTCAAAACGCTATACTGAATGCGTTTTTTGAGATATTCGAACCAAATTTGACTCAGACACTAAAAATTATAAATGAAAGCTCTCAGCAAAAATTGGGTGAAATCAGACTAGGGGCGTGGCACCTCCCATATAAGCAAAGGATTCAAAATGCTATACTGAAAGAGTTTTTTGAGATAATCCAACTAAATTTCACTCTGACACTAAAAACTATAAATGCAAGCTCTGAACAAAAACTGGGTGTACTCGGACAAGAGGGCGTGGCACCTCCCATATAAGCAAAAGCATTAAAACGCTATACTGAAAGCATTTTTTGAGATATTCGAACCAAATTTGACTCAGACACTAAGAATTATAAATGAAAGCTCTCAGCAAAAATTGGAAGAAATCAGACAAGGGGACGTGGCACCTCCCATATAAGCAAAGGATTCAAAATGCTATACTGAAAGAGTTTTTTGAGATAATCCAACTAAATTTCACTCTGACACTAAAAACTATAAATGCAAGCTCTGAACAAAAACTGGGTGTACTCGGACAAGAGGGAGTGGCACCTCCGATATAAGCAAACTTTCCAAAATACTGCAGTGTAGGGTATTTATTTTTTGGCCAGGCCAAAATTTACACCCTTTCTAGTTTTATATTATTTTTGTTTACTGGTACTGATAATAACACTAGACAACAACCAAAATGTAACATTTTGCAAACCATATTTTTTAAAATAATTTTAGGTCGTTTTTCTTAGGGGCCGTTCTCGAGATATTCGAAAACTTCGATTTTTGAGGTTACACCTCAATTTTTAAGAATATATTTCGAGAAACCCAATCTTGAGCGAATTTAATTTTAACCCATTTTAAAGAAAAATTCATAACGCTTCCAACAAATACGCCAATAATTAAGATCTTATTAAAATTGGCTAAGCTATAGCAGCGTAAAGTTAATTTTTATAGTAGTTCTTACAACTTTTCATATTAAAGCCAAATAAAATACGGTTTTTTGGGCAATAGTTTACTTATACAAATACACTTTTTTGTATCTTTACTTAATAGTATATTTAATTGCAAACAATTCGATAGTAAAATCGGATAATCTGGCATTTTCTGAAATCAAAGCAATCTTCAAGAGCTCTGCATTGCGAAAAATAAGATGGAATCAGATTTGTCTTTCAACAAATAAAATTTGCTAATGGTTCCTATTCGATTTACCAAAACATAAATTCGATTTGGTCTTAATTATCGAAATGCGGAGCTCTTGAAAATTGCTTTCATTCCGATTCCGAAGTGAATAGGATTTCAGAACATGCCTTAATATTTTAAAAAGTTATTAAGGTTTCACTGAAGTAAGACTATTCGATTTTTTATCGAAAAAATAAACAGGTACAAAAATATGGTTTTTGCTCAAAACTTTTTTTCTATGTTCTTGCAAAAAATGCTGCGTTAAAAAATTTGAAATTTTTTGTGGAATATAGATAATCAGGCATGTTGTTTTTCGTTAATGTAAATCAATACTATTTGTAGAACCTGTTATTCTCCACAAAAGAGATTCTAATACTCTATCGTTTGACTCACCGTTTTCATCAAAAAGCCTCCCAAATGAAATCCGATTGAAATCAACGTTCGTTTACTCAAAAGGAAGGCTCTTACGAAAAAAGTGTATAAGGCTTAAAATGATTTATAAATTTTTGGAGACCTTTTTTAACTTTTCAAAAATTGGTAACAGAAAAAAAAATTCTAAAAAAATTCACAAGTGGGTTGTACGATTCTAAGCATTTTATGCATTATAAAATTTTTTGCTTCATACAAATCGACCCGGTTTATTGTACCTGTTTAATAACTTATTGAAATATGATCCGATTTTAGTAAACTTGGGCCTAAAATATTTAAAATTAAATACACTAATAAATAAAAATATAAAAAAAATGTAAAATTGTAAATATGTAATTTCTATGAAAATTAACTTTTCGCTGCTACAACTCAGCCAGTTTGAATAAGAAATAAAAAGAAGCGTTTTTCGGAGCCAGTGACTTCAAATTAGTTTAGAACATATGTTTTGCAAAATATTTCACACACAAATTAATTATTTTTAATGTAGTGTGATATGTATTTAACCCTTTCGACCCGGAAAAAACCTATGGGGTTAAATGTTTGTATGTATGTATTCTCCTTTAACTCCTAGGAGGAGCATAGGGCCAATATAAAATCTCTCCATTTGTCGCGATCCCTTGCGATGACTTTGATCTCTTGCCACGATTTTCCCGATTCTTGGATTTCCTTTTCCAACGACCTTTTCCAGTTGGTTTTGGGTCTACCACGTCCTCTACTGCCTTGTGGATTCCACTCAAGGGCCTGGCGACAGACTCCACTGTGTGGTTTCCGGAGAGTGTGACCAATCCATCCCGATTTGCGCAGCTTGATCTCGTTTGCTATAGCCTTCTGTTTGCATTTTTGATGTAGCTCGGCATTTGATATAGTGCGAGGCCACCAAACCTTTAGTATACGCCTTAAGCATTTGTTGACGAATACTTGCAGCTTGTTCGTTAGTTGTTCAGTAACAAGCCATGTTTCGCACCCATATAACAAAACCGACCGTCTCTAAATTCAAATTTTCACCGCCAGAGGCGCTTCCAGTCTATACTCCCAACAGATGTTTTTGATTTGAACTTTCGGGATACAATGTCCTTGGAGTGGTTATAAGAAAAAACAGTGGTTACTAAATATTGCATTTATTTTATTAATTCATTCAATTTAAGTGACGTTAATAACCGAGTATATTATTCAAAAGTATTTATTCAAAAATTTTTGTGATATATTGTCCCAACCGGTTCGAAAGGATTAAAAGATAACATAACTAAGCAAAATTTCATTTATTCAGAATAAAAAATAGAAAGTTATCTACCTTCATAAGTTATTTTGAACTTTTTTTAATATTTTAGTTCACAAATATGCTACCAATATTATGTTCTGTGTATAAAAACTTGGTTCTTACTAGCTCTTACATTGAATTTTCCTAAAAAAAAAAAAAACAAAGAAGTTTTACAAAATTTGAGTTTGTCCCCCCCATAGATAAAATCCTGCGTACGCCCTTGTTTATTCGTTAAATCTGGTAAAGTATTTGAAGGCACTAACCTCTGTCTTTAAAACCTAATTTAAATTGAGGGGGTTAGAAGCAAAAAGGATACAAGTGACAAAAAGTAAATTTTGAGTAAAATACTTACAGTCAAAGTCAATGTTCTTTAGTAAATTCCAGTGTAGGTTAAACATCAAAACTTAACTTGTTTTAGAACCTCTGAGGTATCCTTTATCCAACATAAATTGCCTGGGTATCACCAGTAAAAAGTTATTAATACTTTACTGTAAGCCTTCTGCACTTGTACCCCTTTGCTTCTAAACATCTGTAAATAAATTTTCGTATTTGAACAAAAATATTTAATATAAATTTTTGTTCTAATGTAAAAAATAATTTTTCAATCGTTTAGAAACAAAGCGGTACAAGTACAAGGGCTTTTAGTAAAGTACTAATAACTTCTGAAAGAGAACCTTAGAAAATTTTTAAAAAATGCATTAAACAGAGAATTCATCAGAGATTCTAAAAATTGGGGTAATTCATTATTTCTTAGGCTGTGTGAGCTGTTATGCATCGTTAACTTTTCTATTCATTTACTACAAAAAGAATTTAAGTCACTTGTACCCCTTTGCTTCCAAACAAAACTGTAATTGTGTTAACTGGCTTTTTTGATTCGTGCTCTACAGAGGCTTATGACCTTAAAAGTTAAATTATTATTTTTTTCCCAAATAGATTAATGCTCGCTATATATATTCCTGTGCTTAACTCAATTGCCACTTGTACCCCTTTGCTTCTAACCCCCTCAATTATGTTGATAACTTTTTTTTTCTCAAAGATATCTTATTATTGACGATTTCGCCACCAAAAAAGTCATAAATATTAAGGATAGTAACTGCAAGCTCTAGGCAAAAACTAGGTGAATTCGGACAAGAAGGCGTGGCACCTCCCGTATAAGTAAAAATTTCAAAATGCTATTGTGACAGCGTTTTTTTGAGAAAATCCAACAAATTTTTACACTGATGCTACACTGAGAAAACATTATGATTATATGGGCATTTCTCAGAAACTTTTAACCTATATACTTACATACATTTGAATGTCAAAAGTGTAAGTTGTAATTACTCAAAATAGTAATGAATTTTTGTGAATATTGGCCAGCGCACATATTGTTCAAACATTAACAAGTATGTGGACGGGCCAATGATCACAAAAAATAATTACTATTTTGAGTAATTACAACTTAAACTTTTGACATTCAAATGTAACCTCTGTACATGGTAGCACGTCGAGCTCAAAATTGGCGCGAATTCCATATATTTCTACAACAAAATGTAATCCACATACTTGTTAATGTTTTAACAATATATGCGCTGGCCAATATTCACAAAAAATCATTACTATTTTGAGTAATTACAACTTACACTTTTGACATTCAAATGTAAGTATATAGGTTAAAAGTTTCTGAGAAATGCCCATATACATCAAAATTTGGTTATAAGTAATTAACAAATAATATGTTTGGTATAGGCGAATCGAATATTTGATATTATTTAATGAGCAGCATATTTCAGCAATTTTTTTGGTTCAATCGTATGTTTGTTAATAATTACCAAATATAATTATGAATCTAAAGACCTTTGTTATTATAAATTTTTTATTAATTAGGAACCAACATGGCAATATTTGCTAGTATCACGGCGACATCATAAAATATAATATTTGCTATAAATTTAAAAAAAACTCTTCTCTGAAATTTGAATGCACTCTCCAAGTTGCAAAAAAAAAACTTTTTTAAAAATTAAAAAAAAAAAAAAATTCTTGCCTGTGTGGGGATTGAACTCATTCCTCCAGGGCATTTTGTTCTTTGTTAGATGCTACCATATATTTACAGCTACGTTTGTAACCTTGGTTCATTGCAATCGTAAGAGGGAATCCATGTATAGCGAATTGGAACTATGCAGCACGTATTGAATTCTTTAAACCTTTGGACGCAATGACCGAATGTAAATTACTGAATCTTACAGCTTAAAAAATAAAATAATTAATCAAAAAAAAAAAAAGAAAAAACACTTTGTGTTGGAAATTGCTATTGCAAACGTTTCAGAACAGCGGTTTTTTGTTTTGCTTTCAAACACTTTTTGTATTTAAAATTTATTTGGTATCTTATTTTGAATTAAAAGAAATTTTACTGAATGTTTATGCGTTATTTCGAAGAAAACCACAATTTTATTAATTACACTAGTTTACAAATGATTAAAAATTTTTTTCCCACTGAATGCCATGTCAGGAAAGTTAGCCCAGCCATTTTCGAAAATCGAAAAAATTAAAGTTGTGCTGAATTGTGCTAGAGTTGTGCCGCGTTGTGCCGCAAATTTAAAAAAAAATTTTCAGTAACAAAAATTTTATAAGCAAAACAATTTTTCAGATCCGAATTAGCCCAACCATTTTTATTTTATGGATTTTTGCCAAACTTTCCATAGATTCGAAAAAATTTAAATTGTGCTAAGTTGTGCTAGATTTGTGCCACGTTGTGCCGTAAATTTAAAATAAATAACTATAATAACAAAAAAAGTTTCTTGGGAAAAGTACCAATTTCGCATCCGAGCTAGCCCAGCCATTTTTGAAATTTAAAAAAAAAAATAGTTTTGCTGAATTGTGCTAGAGTTGTGCTGCGTTGTGCCGTAAATTTAAAATAAATAACTTCAGTAACAAAAAAGTTTCTTTGGAAAAGTACCAATTTCGCATCCGAGTTAGCCCAGCCATTTTTGAAATTTAAAAAAAAAAAAATTGTGCTGAATTGTGCTAGGGTTGTGCCGTAAATTTAAAAAAAAAAAATGTCCAATAACAAAAATTTTATAAGCAAAACAAATTTTTCAGATCCGAATTAGCCCAACCATTTTTATTTTTTGGATTTTCGGCCAAACTTTCCATAGATTGGAAAAAATTTAAATTGTGCTAGAGTTGTGCCACGTTGTGCCGTTAATTTAAAATAAATAACTATAATGACAAAAAAGTTTCTTGGGAAAAGTACTAATTTCGCATCCGAGTTAGTCCAGCCATTTTTGAAATTTAAAAAAAAAATAGTTGTGCTGAATTGTGCTAGAGTTGTGCTGCGTTGTGCCGTAAATTTAAAATAAATAACTTCAATAACAAAAAAGTTTCTTTGGAAAAGTACCAATTTCGCATCCGAGTTAGCCCAGCCATTTTTGAAATTTAAAAAAAAAAAATTCTGCTGAATTGCGCTAGGGTTGTGCTGCGTTGTGCCGTAATTTTTAAATTTGTATGTCCTATATTTAAATTATAATGAATAAAAATAAATTTACATCTACTAATATTTTTTTTTTGGGGTTGTATGTATGATCGAACTGCATGAAAGTATGCAATAATTTATGTGCCGCATAGAGAGAAGCGTTAACAGTGTTACCGTTTATGAGGAATCCCCAAAGTACGTTTTAATGACTAGAGATAAATTTCCGTCATGTTTAATTTTAAATGATTTTCAAGTCGCGATATCTCATGAACGGTAATTCAGACTAAAAAACAGTTCAAAAACAACTTTATATGGACTTCAACGTTCTATAAAATGCATAAAAATGTTTTTTTCTATGACGAACCGTTTTGGAGATATTTTGAAAACTGTTTTTTTCTAAATTTTGGGTTTGTTGAAAAAATATCTACTAAACTATAGGTCATACGAAAAAAAAAAAACAATATGTAACATGTAGTGCAAGAAATATCATATAAATAGGTATTTGTACTTCAAACGTGTGACTCACAGTTCATGAGTTTTCGTAATTTAAATCTCAACACATCAATGTACACACTCATAAGCGGAATGCATAATTTTCTAATTTTTTTAAAATTTTGAATTAGGATATCTCCTGAGTTATAAGCCGTACAATAACAATTCAAAGGTCATTTTTATATAAGCTGCAGAATTATACCACTATGTTTTTCTCTAAAAGTAACCGTTAAAGAGATATTTGTAAGAAACTGGCGGCGCGAGCGAACACGATTCGAGGTGGCAAGGTTGAAATTCTGAAAGAACACATCGAAATGTATAAAATAACTCATTTGCGAAAATTCCGGAAAACTTAACAGGTAACCCCATTTTATTCTCCCAAATAATTGTACTATTTATAAAGAATTTTATTTTCTTGAAAAGGTCTATTTTTATGTAAATGTATATACACACTTCTATAAAAAAAAACACTTCCCCTTTCATAAAATCACTCCACTTTTTCTTCAAAATTATTGTGGGCCAGAGATTCATAGCAGAATGTGAAAAAAGAAGATAAAAATTCCTTTAAAATGCTTATCAAAAAATTTCTTAGTTTAAAAATGGACCGAAATATGGCTGCTCGAGAATTACAATGCACGCATCTTAATTGGTGCTATTACTAGACATTGTGCCATGGGAGTCCATGCATCTCGTTTAGGTCTCTCAAACATTGCCGACCTTTGTAGGAGATCCTGACATCAAAGAAACAGTCTTCCATTTCTATTGCGAGTGCCCAGCGCTTGGTCATTTCAATTTTGAATCGCTTGACTCACTATCTGGAGTGTGTCTAAAATCCATATGGAAGAATACATATATGTACATCCAAGTGGGTCTCTTACATCCATACCTAAATTGGAGCGTTATTTAACCGTCTCTGTTTTGGTATGCTCCAAATAAATTGTATGGGCATGAAACAAACAGATACTCCTGACGCTGGTCTAGCGCTCCAATTTAGGTATGGCAGTTAGAATTTTTTTTATACCCTACACCCAGGGTATATTCACTTTGTCCTTCCGTTTGTAACGCAGAGAAGGAGGCGTGGCAGATATAGAAAAGTATATATATTCTTGATCAGCGTCACCTCCTGAGTCGATATAGCCATGTCCGTCTGTCTGGCTGGCTGGGTGGCTGGCTGTGTGTTGAAATACACTTTTTGTGAAAACTGAGCAAGATAATTCAATGAAATTTGGTGCATTGCCTTCGTCGCCAAAGTTAGCTCGGGGGATTGAAAATGAGCGAAATCGGTCAACGGACACGCCTACCGCCCATACAAAAAATATATTCAAAATGCAATTTTAGGAGTATTTTTCACGACAATGCAATCAAAATACTCATAAATACTAAAAATTGTAAGCGCAAGCTCTAAAAAAAAACTGATCAAACTCGGACAAGAGGGCGTGGCACCTCCCATATAAGCAAATGCTTAAAAACGCTATACTGAAAGCGTTTTTTGAGATATTCAAACCAAATTTGACTCAGACACTAAAAATCATAAATGAAAGCTCTCAACAAAAATTGGGTGAAATCGGACATGGGGGCGTGGTACCTCCCACATAAGCAAAAGTTTCAAAATGCTATACTGAAACAATTTTTTGAGATAATCCAACCAAACTTCACTCAAATACTAAATACTATAAATGCACGGTCTAAGCTAAAACTAGACGAACTCGGACAAGAGGGCGTGGCACCTCCTATATAAGCAAAAGCTTCAAAACGCTTTACTGAAGAAGTTTTTCACTCAGACACTAAAAACTATAAATGCAAGATCTGAACAAAAACTGGGTGAACTCGGACAAGAGGGCGTAGCACCTCCCATATGAGCAAAATTTAAAAACTACTGCAGTGTAGGGTATTTAATGTTTGGCCAGGCCAAATTTTACACCCTTACTAGTTATACCCTACACCCAGGGTATATTCACTTTGTCCTTCCGTTTGTAACGCAGAGAAGGAGGCGTGGCAGGTATAGAAAAGTATATATAATCTTGATCAGCGTCACCTCCTGAGTCGATATAGCCATGTCCGTCTGTCTGGCTGGCTGGCTGGCTGGCTGGGTGGCTGGCTGGCTGGCTGGCTGGCTGGCTGGCTGGCTGGCTGTGTGTTGAAATACACTTTTTGGGAAAACTGAGCAAGATAATTCAATGAAATTTGGTACACTGCCTTCGTCGTCAAAGTTAGCTCGGGGGATTGAAAATGAGCAAAATCGGTCGACGGCCACGCCTACCGCCCATACAAAAATTATATTCAAAATGCAATTTTAGGAGTATTTTTCACCACAATGCAACCACAATACATATAAGTACCACGAATTGTAAGCGCAAGCTCTGATAAAAAACTAAGCGAATTCGGACAAGAGGGCGTGGCACCTCCCATATAAGCAAAAGCTTCAAAACGCTATACTGAAAGCGTTTTTTGAGATATTCGAACCAACTTTGACTCAGACACTAAAAATTATAAATGAAAGCTCTCAGCAAAAATTGGTTGAAATCGTACAAGGGGGCGTGACACCTCCCATATAAGCAAAAGTTTCAAAATGCTATACTGAAAAAGTTTTTTGAGATAATCCAACTAAATTTCACTCTGACACTAAAAACTATAAATGCAAGCTCTGAACAAAAACTAGGTGTACTCGGACAAGAGGGCGTGGCACCTCCCATATAAGCAAAAGCTTCAAAACGCTATACTGAAAGCGTTTTTTGAGATATTCGAACCAACTTTGACTCAGACACTAAGAATTATAAATGAAAGCTCTCAGCAAAAACTGGGTGAAATCAGACAAGGGGGCGTGGCACCTCCCATATAAGCAAAAGATTCAAAATGCTATACTGAAAGAGTTTTTTGAGATAATCCAACTAAATTTCACTCTGACAATAAAAACTATAAATGCATGCTCTGAACAAAAACTGGGTGTACTCGGACAAGAGGGAGTGGCACCTCCCATATAAGCAAAATTTTCAAAATACTGCAGTGTTGGGTATTTATTTTTATGCCAGGCCAAAATTTACACCCTTACTAGTTTTAATTTTAGGTGATTGATTTATTTTAATTATACCCTACACCCAGGGTATATTCACTTTGTCCTTCCGTTTGTAACGCAGAAAAGTATATATAATCTTGATCAGCGTCACCTCCTGAGTCGATATAGCCATGTCCGTCTGTCTGGCTGGCTGGCTGGCTGGGTGGCTGGCTGGCTGGCTGGGTGGCTGGGTGGCTGGCTGGCTGTGTGTTGAAATACACTTTTTGGGAAAACTGAGAAGGTAATTCAATGAAATTTGTACACTGCCTTCGTCGTCAAAGTTAGCTCGGAGGATTGAAAATGAGCAAAATCGGTCAACGGACACGCCTACCGCCCATACAAAAATTATATTCAAAATGCAATTTCAGGAGTATTTTTTACGACAATGCAACCACAATACATACAAGTACTACGAATTGTAAGCGCAAGCTCTGATAAAAAAGTGAGCGAATTCGGACAAGAGGGCGTGGCACCTCCCATATAAGCAAAAGCTTCAAAACGCTATACTGAAAGCGTTTTTTGAGATATTCGAACCAAATTTGACTCAGACACTAAAAATTATAAACGAAAGCTCTCAGCAAAAATTAGTTGCAATCGTACAAGGGGGCGTGGCACCTCCCATATAAGCAAAAGTTTCAAAATGCTATACTGAAAAAGTTTTTTGAGATAATCCAACTAAATTTTACTCTGACACTAAAAACTATAAATGCAAGCTCTGAACAAAAACTAGGTGTACTCGGACAAGAGGGCGTGGCACCTCCCATGTAAGCAAAAGCTTCAAAACGCTAAACTGAAAGCGTTTTTTGAGATATTCGAACCAAATTTGACTCAGACACTAAGAATTATAAATGAAAGCTCTCAGCAAAAACTGGGTGAAATCAGACAAGAGGGCGTGGCACCTCCCATATAAGCAAAAGATTCAAAATGCTATACTGAAAGAGTTTTTTGATATAATCCAACCAAATTTCACTCTGACAATAAAAACTATAAATGCAAGCTCTGAACAAAAACTGGGTGTACTCGGACAAGAGGGAGTGGCACCTCCCATATAAGCAAAATTTTCAAAATACTGCAGTGTAGGGTATTTATTTTTTGGCCAGGCCAAAATTTACACCCTTACTAGTTGAGCTCTTAATGTCGAGTATACAATGGGCCCATTTTCGAGGCCAAAGTTAACGATGACAACATGATCATCTCCCGGATCTAACATAGTCTAAACTATGGCTACTCAACCATGGAAATTTTGTTTGAGCGGTCGGCAAAACTTTTCTTACTCAAAACCATGGCGTCTTACGAGAAAGGTGTTCTTTTTATACCCTACACCCAGGGTATATTCACTTTGTCCTTCCGTTTGTAACGCAGAGAAGGAGGCATGGCAGGTATAGAAAAGTATATATATTCTTGATCAGCGTCACCTCCTGAGTCGATATAGCCATGTCCGTCTGTCTGGCTGGCTGGCTGGCTGGCTGGGTGGCTGGCTGGCTGGCTGGGTGGCTGGCTGGCTGTGTGTTGAAATACACTTTTTGGGAAAACTGAGCAAGATAATTCAATGAAATTTGGTACGCTGCCTCCGTCGTCAAAGTTAGCTCGGGGGATTGAAAATGAGCAAAATCGGTCAACGGACACGCCTACCGCCCATACAAAAATTATATTCAAAATGCAATTTTAGGAGTATTTTTCACGACAATGCAACCACAATACATATAAGTACTACGAATTGTAAGCGCAAGCTCTGATAAAAATTTGAGCGCATTCGGACAAGAGGGCGTGGCACCTCCCATATAAGCAAAAGCTTCAAAACGCTATACTGAAAGCGTTTTTTGAGCTATTCGAACCAAATTTGACTCAGACACTAAGAATTATAAATGAAAGCTCTCAGCAAAAATTGGGTGAAATCAGACAAGGGGGCGTGGCACCTCCCATATAAGCAAAAGATTCAAAATGCTATACTGAAAGAGTTTTTTGAGATAATCCAACTAAATTTCACTCTGACACTAAAAACTATAAATGCAAGCTCTGAACAAAAACTAGGTGTACTCGGACAAGAGGGCGTGGCACCTCCCATATAAGCAAAAGCTTCAAAACGCTATACTGAAAGCGTTTTTTGAGATATTCGAACCAACTTTGACTCAGACACTAAGAATTATAAATGAAAGCTCTCAGCAAAAACTGGGTGAAATCAGACAAGGGGGCGTGGCACCTCCCATATAAGCAAAAGATTCAAAATGCTATACTGAAAGAGTTTTTTGAGATAATCCAACTAAATTTCACTCTGACAATAAAAACTATAAATGCATGCTCTGAACAAAAACTGGGTGTACTCGGACAAGAGGGAGTGGCACCTCCCATATAAGCAAAATTTTCAAAATACTGCAGTGTTGGGTATTTATTTTTATGCCAGGCCAAAATTTACACCCTTACTAGTTTTAATTTTAGGTGATTGATTTATTTTAATTATACCCTACACCCAGGGTATATTCACTTTGTCCTTCCGTTTGTAACGCAGAAAAGTATATATAATCTTGATCAGCGTCACCTCCTGAGTCGATATAGCCATGTCCGTCTGTCTGGCTGGCTGGCTGGCTGGGTGGCTGGCTGGCTGGCTGGGTGGCTGGGTGGCTGGCTGGCTGTGTGTTGAAATACACTTTTTGGGAAAACTGAGAAGGTAATTCAATGAAATTTGTACACTGCCTTCGTCGTCAAAGTTAGCTCGGAGGATTGAAAATGAGCAAAATCGGTCAACGGACACGCCTACCGCCCATACAAAAATTATATTCAAAATGCAATTTCAGGAGTATTTTTTACGACAATGCAACCACAATACATACAAGTACTACGAATTGTAAGCGCAAGCTCTGATAAAAAAGTGAGCGAATTCGGACAAGAGGGCGTGGCACCTCCCATATAAGCAAAAGCTTCAAAACGCTATACTGAAAGCGTTTTTTGAGATATTCGAACCAAATTTGACTCAGACACTAAAAATTATAAACGAAAGCTCTCAGCAAAAATTAGTTGCAATCGTACAAGGGGGCGTGGCACCTCCCATATAAGCAAAAGTTTCAAAATGCTATACTGAAAAAGTTTTTTGAGATAATCCAACTAAATTTTACTCTGACACTAAAAACTATAAATGCAAGCTCTGAACAAAAACTAGGTGTACTCGGACAAGAGGGCGTGGCACCTCCCATGTAAGCAAAAGCTTCAAAACGCTAAACTGAAAGCGTTTTTTGAGATATTCGAACCAAATTTGACTCAGACACTAAGAATTATAAATGAAAGCTCTCAGCAAAAACTGGGTGAAATCAGACAAGAGGGCGTGGCACCTCCCATATAAGCAAAAGATTCAAAATGCTATACTGAAAGAGTTTTTTGATATAATCCAACCAAATTTCACTCTGACAATAAAAACTATAAATGCAAGCTCTGAACAAAAACTGGGTGTACTCGGACAAGAGGGAGTGGCACCTCCCATATAAGCAAAATTTTCAAAATACTGCAGTGTAGGGTATTTATTTTTTGGCCAGGCCAAAATTTACACCCTTACTAGTTGAGCTCTTAATGTCGAGTATACAATGGGCCCATTTTCGAGGCCAAAGTTAACGATGACAACATGATCATCTCCCGGATCTAACATAGTCTAAACTATGGCTACTCAACCATGGAAATTTTGTTTGAGCGGTCGGCAAAACTTTTCTTACTCAAAACCATGGCGTCTTACGAGAAAGGTGTTCTTTTTATACCCTACACCCAGGGTATATTCACTTTGTCCTTCCGTTTGTAACGCAGAGAAGGAGGCATGGCAGGTATAGAAAAGTATATATATTCTTGATCAGCGTCACCTCCTGAGTCGATATAGCCATGTCCGTCTGTCTGGCTGGCTGGCTGGCTGGCTGGGTGGCTGGCTGGCTGGCTGGGTGGCTGGCTGGCTGTGTGTTGAAATACACTTTTTGGGAAAACTGAGCAAGATAATTCAATGAAATTTGGTACGCTGCCTCCGTCGTCAAAGTTAGCTCGGGGGATTGAAAATGAGCAAAATCGGTCAACGGACACGCCTACCGCCCATACAAAAATTATATTCAAAATGCAATTTTAGGAGTATTTTTCACGACAATGCAACCACAATACATATAAGTACTACGAATTGTAAGCGCAAGCTCTGATAAAAATTTGAGCGCATTCGGACAAGAGGGCGTGGCACCTCCCATATAAGCAAAAGCTTCAAAACGCTATACTGAAAGCGTTTTTTGAGCTATTCGAACCAAATTTGACTCAGACACTAAGAATTATAAATGAAAGCTCTCAGCAAAAATTGGGTGAAATCAGACAAGGGGGCGTGGCACCTCCCATATAAGCAAAAGATTCAAAATGCTATACTGAAAGAGTTTTTTGAGATAATCCAACTAAATTTCACTCTGACACTAAAAACTATAAATGCAAGCTCTGAACAAAAACTGGGTGTACTCGGACAAGAGGGCGTGGCACCTCCCATATAAGCAAACTTTTCAAAATACTGCAGTGTAGGG
>CATOTO010000157.1:0-16769 GCA_951812925.1 Calliopum simillimum | reverse complement strand
TCTGACTTGGGAAAATCTTATTTTGTTTTTAATTATTAAAATTGGCATTAGCCTGCCATGCCGATTTTGTTGTTTTTTCTAATATGACAAACGTCAAAAAAACTGTTCCCAGTTTCTAAGGTGACGTTCAGCAACATATGAGTCATCAGCAAAGGACAGGGATGGTTTCAAAAATATAGCTTTTTAGCATGTTGGTAGTTTGTTGCAAGGGAAATGGTCTAGGATATGGGGTTGTATTGGTGGATGGAAATGGGTGTTTGTGTGGGGGTTATGATACATTTTACACAATAAGACATAAATGAAAAGTTGCGAACTGTATATTTCCTTCGCCGTGATTTTGCTTTAATTTTGAAATTAGGCTTAGGGTTCACAGGATGAGTCACAGTGAGTTTAATAGAAAAGTAAAGTTCAAATTACTAAGTTGTGCGCGGTTCCGTTTTATTGTAAATTTAAAATTAAAGAAAATTAAAGTTTTTGTTTGGAATTTTTAAAGGCAGTGCAGTAAGTGGTGTTAGCTTTTCATATGTGTTTTTTTTTTGTAAAATTTAAAATTTTAGTTTTCCATCGCGGCGTATTATCCCGAATATAACATTTTGAGGGGAATACTGAGTAAAGTTTTTGGATATAAAAGGTAATTTAGCGTTTTTGTTATAAAACGAATTTTCGGTTAAAAGTTTTTCTTTGTTAGAAGGAAAAGTGCAGCGTGAATACGGTTTTTAAGCAGGAAATATATATAGCCGAGATTCATTGGTTTAAAGAAGGAAGGCTCGACAGATATTTGTTCCGTTTGGGAAGGAAAATGTAAGTCTTTTTTATATGTTGGTTTTCCCGGTTTTGGTCTCATGAAATTTGTCCATAGTGTGACTGGCGACGGATACCACAAGGCCGAACAGTGTCTGAGGTGCGCAATTCTAAAGATAAACGGAACCATCAAATCTAAGATAAGTGCCAGTCACAATTTTCATTTAATTTATCTGTATAATTTCCCCGGATTTTTGAAAGTTAATTTTTGGTGGGAAGTCGTCTGAACGCGGCCATTTTCTTTTGGTGCTTTTATATAGTGGGAATGGTGGCGCGTCCTCTGAACGCGGCCATTTTCATTATCTGTAGTTGGGAACGGAACGGAATTACATTGGGAGAGCGAATATAAGAGCACGAACTTCTGTGGTGGGTTCGTGAGGCACTGGATTGGCGGTGTTTTTTTTATGTATAAGTTCAAATAATTTTTTGTTTGTTTTTGTTGAAAGGGATTCTATGATTTGATGTAAGGGAAGTTCCTAAGGTGAAATTATAAAAGTTATTTCAAATTGTGGGGAATTTGTATGCCCAAATTACCTATGTATTAGAGCGCTCTATGGTAGGAATATTTTAAAGGGATATTTTATTAAATCATTTCCGGGGTTTTGAGGGAATTTAAAAAATCTTGGGAATTTTCCATTTTATCAAATGAATAGTCTTGCATGTTTAAAATTTTATTATATTTATATATTTATTGATTGATTTTCATACTTTTATATTACATTTAAATAATTTTTATACATTTTCGTTGCAAAATTTTCTTGGTGGTCAAGTTAATATTGAAGTCTTATTGACTTGATTTCGTTTATTAGTTTTTTTGATTTCCGGGTTTTTTTTTTGTAGTCTTGCTTAAGTGTAAGTTTGGAAAATTTTGCAACGATAACATGATATGCTTTACATGATTTATTTTGAAACTATATTTTTTATACGATATTTCATATTTTGTTTTTAAACATATACATTATTTACATCAAATTACATGGATAAATGTCCATATTTGTGGTCCAAGGATTTGTTTGGTCCAGGTCGATGTTCTTGTTCTAGAGGGTAGGCTAACTCAAAGAGAATTAATAAATTAAGATACTTTTGTGAAATTGAAATTATCATGTTTTTGTGCTAAAGGTTTGGATAGAGGGGGGGTGAAATTGATGTGGCTGATATAAAGTGATCGTTGGAGCGGTGGTCGTATATGGGTGTGATTATGAATGTATATCATATCACACAGGATGGGTGGGTGCGTAGGAGTACGACATCTTTCTCCTCTTTTGCGTGTTTCAAGGATTCTGGGTATAAGGTTGGATAGTTTTTTTTGGATTTAGGGGATTTGTAAGGATTTTTGGGGATTTGTGGCGAAGTGTAGAGGGTGGGTGGAAAGTTCTGGCGGATACGTTTGCTGAGTTTGGTAGTTGATAGAAGGGTTTTTGTGTTGATTTTGAAATTTCACTTCCGGGTAAAACCGGATGTGAAATTTATTGTTGGAGGCTTCGACTTGACACGAAAGGTTGAGTACCCCTCCCTGGAAACCGATTGCTAGCCGGTGTGTTTCGTGTCAGGTACGATAAAATGTAGTCACATAACACATTTTCAAGCGATAGCTATTTAGGTATCGTTTTTATATATTTTGAGAAAATTTAACGCTGTAAAGAAGTCATTTAATTATAATGGCACTTTTCAGTATCGTTTCTATTTTTCTAACACTATTGGACCATCGTGACAAGGCGCTTCGAACACAGTAAAGTTGGAAGTAATCTCCTGAAAATTTTGTTGACTTCGATGGAAATATAACTTAGTTTCCACTACCAATTAATACTTAAAGAGGTCGCAATTTAAACTATTTAAGGACATTACAAATGAAGGAATGTTGATTTTTTCTGTGGATTGGAGAATTTTCTGCGGACTAAATTCAATTAAAATCAGTATTTGTTGAACAACTTTTAAAGTTACGAGTTTAATATAAATTCATGGCTTCAACAAAATATGTCATTTACAAGTCCAATGATTGAGTTTATTTTTTAATTACATAAAAAAATAACATCTAGCTAGGTTTCAGCAAATTTCTCTTTAAAACTACTTAAGTTTATTTCAAAATGTCTCTTTATTTATCTATCCTTGGACAATTTTCTTTCTAAAAATGTATCTGCATATAGTTAGTTTGGGCGAGCAACTTGCCGGGAAAGTGTCTTGCTATGTCCAAGCCCAGTTTTATTTGCATTAATCGAACGTCTTATAATAGATGAATTCATATAAGTGCATCTGCTGAAGAAAGAAGCTATTTTGCATTGGTAAGCTTCGGTTAACAAGTCCACTTATAACAATAGTGTCCGAAGCAGCGGAAATTCATCTTCTAGGTGCATCTGCATACTTGTTTTCATCTAAAGTACTCCTGCACTTGCAAATTGGAGTAGCTTTTGGTCATCATCATTAAGCACTTCTATATTTAAAAAAGTTGCTTCTCTATTGGTTACGCGGTGTTTAATCGCATTATTTTCATGAAACAGCAATAGGCCATAATTACACACTTGATTATCATCATTAAGCTTCTCGGGACTTAAAAAATACACTTTTGAGTCACAAGTGCATTCTTGGTCATCATTATCAGACACTTTTTGGTTGATAAAGTTTCCAATAACGTCTGGAATTGTGTCCGTATATTTCTGTTTACAAACTAATTTTCAAACTAAAATTCAAATTAAACTTCAAATTGTAAGCGTTGCCACTTATCAAACATTATTCTGTGATCGCTTTACGCAGAGCAAATAAAAGTTGATAATCAAAAACGATTATCAAAATTGCGACTATCAACTATCACCTTAGCCGATTCCACCCCTGTTTTCAATGACAGTTTGGCTCGTTTTTGTAGAAAACAGCTTCTGAGAGGTTTTCGTTTGACATTTAATTTGTATGGAAAATCAGCCGTTTTTTGCTGGTTTTTGCCTCAAAAACAAATGATATGGAGAACGAGCCGTTTTCGATGCCAGTGTGAAAATGGTATTAGTCCAAATAGACTGGAATGAGTGCTGGATGCACTCTTCTGTTGATTGCAAATTGGATTCCTTTAATTCTAAAATCGTCAATATTTTTAATACTCATGTCCCTGTCCTTAGATTTTTCAAAGGCATTTGACTGCGTAAATCATGATATATTGTGTACCAAATTAAAATACTATTATGGATTCTGCGATAATTCCTTGAGATTGATGAAAAGCTATCTAGAGAATAGGCTGCAAAAAGTCAGAGTGGATGAAGTCTTCTCTGACTATAAAGTGTGTCATTCTGGGGTCCCCCAAGGCTCTGTTCTAGGCCCACTTTTGCTTAGCCTATTTATCAACGACATTTTTTCAGTATGTAACAATGTTAAAATTCATGCCTATGCTGATGATATACAAATATATTTTTCCCGCCAAGTCGGACTTGTTGATGACTTGTGTTATCGAGTTAATGAGGATTTAACTGCTGTTAACAGATGGGCCATAGAAAATAAACTTTGTTTAAATCCTATCAAATCGCACGTTTTACCAATTTCCCGTAAAATTCTCTATCTCAACGATATACCTCCTCTTTTTATTGGTAACTCCCAACTTAAACTGGTCAATAGAACTACATGCCTTGGATATGTTCTCAATTCGTCGCTTACATGCTGCGATCATATCAATTCTGTTGTCGGTAAAATCTACTCGACTCTACGATGCCTTCGTTTGTCTGCTGATTTTACTCCAGTTGAAACTAAGCGCAGACTTGTTTTGTGTCTCTTAGTTCCTTTGATTACATACTTTGATGTGGTTTACAGTAAATTGGACTCGAAATCATTTCACAAATTACAAGTAGCGTTCAATAATGCCACCCGATATGTTTACTCAATACGTAGATATGATCATATCTCTTCATGGGAAGAAAAGATCCTCGCTGGAAAATTATCTCTTGGCAAGAAACTGTGTTTTCCTTTATAAACTGATGAACTCTAAGACTCCGCATTGTCTTTTTGAAAAATTACAATTTGGCTTATCCAATAATTCCTACAACTCTACTAGACTTTTTTTCATCCACGCTATAAGAATTTCGAACTCTCTGCCTAATAACACTATGCAACAGCCAAATCTCCCAGTGAATGCCACTGTCCATTTCATATGTAAAATGGGCTGCTGATTCCGAAAATCGCATTATTTTTTTTTTATTTCGTGTTGTTTTTGAGATATCGGTCGTTTTCGGACCAAAAAAAAAATATAGTTCCATTTAAATACAAATACCTCAAGAACCAATATTTGTATTCAAACGTATTATATCTCATATTAAAGGTAATTAAATTACCTACAAATGATATTCACATCACTTTTTGGTTGGTTTAAAAAAAACATTTTTTTTTTCGAAAAAATTAACAAAAAATCAAAATGAACTGCAGATTTATACAAGAAGAAATAACTTTTTTATAATTTTTCTTTCTTTTGTATCATAGACTATATATTTATGAAGAAAATAAGATATCACTTAAAAAAATCGATGGAAAAATGCAAAAGTTGAATACAATTCATTGAAAAGTTTCCAAAATGCGTTTTTCCCTATTTTTTTCGTTTTTTTGTAATAAACTGTTCGATAATATGAATTTTTTTGTAAAACACATGAGAAAATCCAAAAAATTCTTAAAGTAGGCGTTAAAATAAAATACCTGTGTCTCGTCGTTTTTCTCCAGCACGTCAGATTTTTTTTTTAATCGATTCTTGAAGTTTTTTAATCCACTGTACATGAAAAATACAAAAATAGCGAATTCTTGTGTTAAATCGTTGAATTTAACTATATGATCCTTACATTTGAGGTGTATTATGTGTTCAGTAAACTTATGCAAGATATTACGAGGAATATTTTTGTAGAAAACTTTAACCCTCTAAGACAAGTTGGTCATTTTGACCCCCCACATTTAGGTCAAAATGACCCACATGTGGGGGTCGTAGAGGGTTAAAATGTTCTACAAAAATATTCCTCGTAATATCCTGCATAAGTTTACCGAACATAATACACCTCAAATGTAAGGATCATATAGTTAAATTCATCGATTTAACACAAGAATGCACTATTTTGGTATTTTTCATGTACAGTGGATTAAAAAACTTCAAAAATCGATTAAAAAAAATCTGACATGCTGGAGAAAAACGACGAGACACAGGAATTTTTTTTAACGCCTACTTTAAGAATTTTTTGGATTTTCTCATGTGTTTTACAAAAAGTTTTAATTATCGAACAGTTTATTACAAAAAATCGAAAAGAATAGGGAAAAACGCATTTTGGTAACTTTTAAATGAATTGTATACAACTTTTGCATTTTTCCATCGATTTTTTTAAGTGGTATTTTATTTTCTTCACAAATATATAGTCTATGATACAAAAAAAAAAGTTACAATAAACTTATTCCTTCTTGTATAAATCTGCAGTTGATTTTAATTTTTTGTTAATTTTTTCGAAAAAAAACAATGTTTTTTTAGAAATCAATTTATTTCGCCGAAACTGACAAACCAACAAAAAAGTGATGTGGACATTATTTGTAGGTTATTTAATTACCTTTAATATGACATATAATACGTTTGAATACAAACATTGGTTCTTGAGATATTTGTATTTAAATGAAACTATTTTTTTTTTTTGGTCCGAAAACCGAAAATGACCGATATCTCGAAAACGACACAAAATAAAAAAAAAATAATGCGATTTTCGGAATCAGCAGCCCATTTTACATATAAAATGAATAATGGCATTCCCTGGGGAACAAATTTTTACTCATTTGTTGCATAGTGTAATCTGAAAAACATTACGTTACTCAACAGTTTTAAGCATTTGGTCATCGAATATTTTTCTTTTAATTAGCTACAGACTTATAAGATTATAGACTCATCTAATTTTAAGATATCCAAGCATCTATCATCATATCGTTAGTGTATTTTATTATATTTTAATGTAAAGCTATTTTAAATTTTGTATTTAATATATATTTATTTTTAATTTGTTTTCTCAAATTTAATAATAATTTCATTAATTTAAATTGATTACCTTTATTCAATAATATGTAACTGACCACTTTAATACGTTGTACAGCAAAATAACTTTTCTTATTGTACTAATATATTGCAATTAAATAAATACAAAATACAAATATTATTATTTTGGATAATTTTTTTCAATTATTAAAAAGTATTTAAAATAACTTCTTTTTTTCTAAAATAAAAATTGATAAAACTGTCGCTGGTATGGATAATGCAATTTAATTCAAAACATTGAAATATATTTTGGTTTTCTATGGAAAAATCTAAAATTCAAATGTGACCCCAGACTTTTCAAATTTCGAACTTCGTGTAAGTTTTTTAAATTTTGTTGGAATTTGTTAGTCTTAAGAAACCCGAAGCTAGTAAGATGTTGCTTTTGTTAATATTATCTCAAAATATAATGACTTTTTTGGTTTTTTTTTTCAATTTCTTATTAAAAAATACTTAAGATACTACTAGTCTAAGTAGCTTGGGTAAAAGTGCGCATAATTTTTGCATTAAGTTCATTGAAAAATACAGATATTTGAGGTTAATGTACGAAAAGTAGTACTTTTGTTACTTTTGAGATTAGTTATTGGCTGCACAATTTTTTTTTTTTTACTTAATTCATTACTGAGTACCACTTTTTACCTTCATTACGAGTTCTTAAAAAGTGCCATACAATACTCTCTTCAAAAGCTGTGTTTAAGAAGGCAGCGTGTTTACTCGTAATTATTACTGTTCATCTAAAACGAATTTGTGTGCTATTTTTTCTTCTTATTTTGTTTTACATTATTGTGCTTTTCGTTACCGCACTATTTCCCTCCTCTGGCCAAGAGATTCGATAAAAATGTGGTGCCACTATGTTTAAATCCTATTAAACACAACTAATATTCAGTGTAGAACGGCATTATTAACAGATCTACTTCGTGCTGAAAATTTCAGAACTGAAATATATGTGTGCTAAAGTGAACACTTTGGTTGTTGCTTTCCCATAGGTTTCTCAGAAAGCGCTGAAATTAGCACTGAAATCTGACATCCAAAACACAGCTGGTATTAGCCCCATTTGTCTTAGCGTTTTTTTTTTTTTTTTTCAAAAGATATACACAAAACAGTTCTGAAATGTATTTTTTACGTTATGGTAAAATAACATAAAGAAGTAAATATGGCACGACTTCGATTTCCGTGACCCCTCGATTTCACGATGTTTTTTTATAAATCGACCCAAAGTTAGTCGAAAAAATTTTTCGATATCTTCCTTTGCTTACGAGATATTGAGATTTAAGGATGATGAAAAATTTATTTTAAAAGTAGACTTGATTGTGTTTTTACATAAAACGACCCAAAATAAGTCCAACAATTTTATATATGTATAAGTTTATGGGTTAGTGTCCATTTTTTTATTAGAAATAAGATTTAATAATACATTACAGCAACAACAACAACTAAAAGTGTTGCTGGGATCTAGTCTCGGAGGTATAGCCATCGGAATATCTTTTTATAACAACCACTTTAAGTTGGGAGTCCTTAAATGAATTTGAAAAAAATTGTTGCTAAAATAAAGCTATTTTAATAGCTTATTAGTTATGGTTTTCGAGACATATTGGTTTTTCGTAATAAATGTTTTTTTTTTTTTTGGAGAAAAAAAAAAATTCATGCGGGTGTAACTTAGCACAAGTGACAGAAGTGAAACATTTGTTTGAAAAGGAACCGTGGTAAAATGCATTGATCGGATTCTGAATCCAAATCTATCCGAGAAATCTGGTACACAATTCTGGATCAGAATATAGATTTGGATAGATAAATATGTAGATTGCGTATTTTTTCATCCATTTTAATCCTTCGTAACAATCCATATTCCCTGGATTTAAATGGATTGATCCGATTTTTAATCCAAATTCATTCGAGAAATCTGGTACACAATTCTGTATCAGAATGGATTGTTAAATTTTAATCCATTTCAATCCAGACGCGGCGCAAGGGTAAGTAAGCTGTTGCCGAATGATATTTTTAGTTAAGTAACTGTATTTATTGTTACGTCCCAAGTGACGTCACAACTTTTCTGCTTATATCCGTCGTTTAAAAAAATTCATAAAATGTAATATCCTAAGGGCAAAGCCTAATGAAAAATAAAAAAACGAACAAAAACAATTACAAAACCAAAAAAAACAGCTGTCGGACAACAACAATTTACTCAGTAAGAACACACATATACACATACATACGAAGACCCGCGACTATAAAAGCAGCAGCAGTCGAGCAATCGATAGTCGATTCTTACCTAAGTGTTTGAAGTGACAAGTCGTGTGTTTTCAAGTGCGCATACAAGTTTATATTTATCAGATACAAAAAAAAAAATATTTACTGCCTGTTGCCACCGGTCATTATGCCAGGTAGCAACAAATTCAGCGGCCTCGAAATGAGTTGCAGCGAGGCATCGGTAAAGTCTGAAAAGACTGCAAGAAGGAAGAAAAGGCGCAAAAAGATGAGCGCCGAATGTGAAAGCGACGAGCGCATAGATCTCGTCGCGAAATATAACAAGCTGGAAAAATTTGACTGAATAAAATGTTTGCATTGTGTACACTTTTTTGACGTAAAACTTCATTTCTCACCGTTACAGAATCGCATACCTTGCGTTTTCACGAATTTTCGTGTACATTGAGTTCTTCACAGTTACAGAATTTGCCCCCAGACCTATCCAAATGAAAAGTGGGAGTTTTGTGGGAGTAATAAACTTGTTGTTTTTTAAGTTAATTTCGGCAATAAATATTTCCATTTAATTAAATTGTTCATTTGGGTTTTTTTCTTTTTAAAAAACAATTTAAAAAAAACAATGGTGTCGTTAAATATCAAAACTGCCTAAGTCAATTTAATGAAATTTATTTTATTTTGCGTCCATATCAGAGAGGGACTTAGGCAGTTTTGATATTTAACGGCACAGTTATAAAAAAAATAATGCGATAGGAAATAACGCCCAAGGAAATAACGCCAGAAAAAAAAAACGAAATAACGCCCAAAAAATAAAATGACGCAATAACGTCCAAAATAAAAAACAAAATAACGCCCAAAAAATATGAAATAACGCTCAAAAACAAAACCGAAATAACGCCCAAATTATTTTCATATGAATTTGGGCGATAATCATTTTGGAAACAACGCCCAAAAATTTGGGAATTATTTCATTTTTTTTGGGCGTTAATTCGTTTTGATTTTAAAAAATGAAATAGCGCCCAAAACGAAATAAAGCCCAAATTATTTTCATACAAATAAATTTTGGGCGTTATTTCCAAAATGATTATCGCACAAATTTATATGAAAATAATTTGGGCGTTATTTCGTTTTTGATTTTGGGCGTTATTTCGTTTTTTATTTTGGGCGTTATTACGTCATTTTATTTTTTGGGCGGTTTTTCGTTTTATTTTTGGGCGTTATTTCGTTTTTTTAAAAAAATGAAATAATGCCCAAAACAAAACGAAATAAAGCCCAAATTTTTGGGCGTTATTTCCAAAATGATTATCGCCCAAATTTATATGAAAATAATTTGGGCGTTATTTCTATTACTACAATAAGACTCAACAAAAAAAAAATTTTATCGTCCATAAAAGTAAAAAATTTTTTAACTCGCAAGCATTTCATGTCTTAATTAGAAGAATTAGTGCTGGTTCACACGACAAACTATTAATGTTAAAATTTTACTGACTTATAGGAAAGCAACAACAAATGAGGGGGTTAGAAGCAAAGGGGTACAAGTGAGTTAAGTATGAGAATAGGTAGTGGGAGCTTTGCTTTATTTATGAAACAAACATTACCTAAGCTTTTGAGTTACTACACCTCTATAGAGCCCCATTAAGGTAAGCCAGTTCACAAAATTATAGTTTTTCTTTAAAACAAAATTCAAAAAAAATGTTTTCCAGAAAATAAGAAGCAAAGTTAGCGCAGCGTAACATCTAACATAGGTTAAGAAAAAATTAAATACCTCAATTTTAAGAATCCTTGAAAAATTCCCTTTTTAAGGTATTTTTTAAAAATTTTCTAGAGGTCTGTTTTTAAAAGTTATTAGTACTTTAGTGAAAGTCTACCGCACTTGTACCCCTTTGCTTCTAAACGAGTTTAAAATATTGAATAAAATATTTTCGTTTTGAAATGAAAAGTAACGAGTGCGGTAGGCTTTCAGTAAAATACTAATAACTTTTAAAAGCGGGCCTCTATAAAAATTTTAAAAAATACCATTAACAGAGAAAGTTTTAAGGATTCTTAGAGTTATGGTACTTAGTTTTTTCTTCTGCTATGTTAGTTGCTACACGGTGCTAACTTTACTCCAATTTTATTGCAAAAAAAAAAACTGAGTAAAATGGTGTAGGCTTTCACTGAAATACTAATAACTTTTAAAGGGGGACTCATAGAAAAAATATGAAAACAACATTAGATGGAGCATACTTTAAATGTTATTTGACGCGCAATATTTTATTTTTTAACTCACTCTGCAATTTATGAAGCAACGTTAACTTTAACTATATTTTACTCAAAATTTACTTTTTGTTTCTTGTACCCCTTTACTTCTAACCCCCTCAAATGAGCTTAGTTTAACACAGATAAATGTGCTGGAGACAAACACAGATAAGCAGTCGTTAAAAATACTGCTATTGATTAGGAAATCATAGGAATTGTATATTTTCAGAAAAGGCGTTTTGATCTCGTAAAAAAAAATCGATTTACATTGTTTATTTAGAACATTAATCATATTTGTAAATTTAATTCGTAGTCGACCTTAGGATAAATTTTATATTTTTTAATCTGGCTTTAGGTCAAAAATAACACTTTTTTATAAAAAATTTTTAATTAAATGTTTTTATTTTTATGTTTCGATATTTCGACGAACTTTGTCCATCATCTTCAGGAAACTATATAAACGAAAATATAAAAATGAAACAAATTATTGTGAGCACAACCGAATTATAAATTTACGAACCTATTATTGGAAAACAACACAGTCCTTAGATATTTACAATTTAAAAATATAATAAATATAATAATAAATTATCACAGTAAGTTAAACTTTTGCAAAATTTAAAAAACAGTCAACAGCTGATTACTTGCTGTTCGTCATTGTCAAACTACTTTCGTTTTAGTAAGTCTCTGTAAATATGAGCGACATTTTCTGTGTCCGTTTTGTAATTAATACGTTTGTGTGTTGGTACATTTGTTATGTATAACATCTCTAAAGTTAACCGTTTGTGGTAGTTACTCTCTTCTCCTAATATTTTCACATTTTCAAGATCAGGTGCATGGTTGTGTGTTGCACAGTGGGCAGAAAGCGCCGTCCGCGCTTCTAAATTTTTATTTCTTGTTTTGAAATCTGATCTGTGACCCGCTATTCTTGTGCGAAGTTTGTTTTTTGTTGTTCCAACGTACAACATATCGCAGGAATTCCCTTCTCTTCCAGTACATTTTATCTCATATATTACATTTGATTTTTCTTCTTTGTTGATTTTCGATTTCATGTTGCTGTAGCATTGTTTCACGGTATTGTGAATATTTGTTGCAATGTTGTATTCGTTTTTGTTGTAAAGATTTGATTTTTTGATTTTCTCTGTTAGTCCTGGTATGTATACCATCGACTTATACTTTTTTGGTTCCTTTGTTGTATCATTGTATTTTTCGTTAGCATAGAACTTATTTATTAGTCCCCGTATAGTTTCCTCTGGAAAATCGTTCTTTTTTAATATGTTTAATATTTTTTGTTTATTTTCGTTATGAAATACAACGTCACTTGTAGATAAAACCTTTCTTACAAAATTATTGGCCGTGTTGATGATCATATTTCTCGGATGTTTCGAATTATAGTTGATCAGCCGTCCAGATGCGGTTGGTTTTTGATACTGCATCTAAATATGGTAACTCTCCGTTTTTTTCCACTTCAAATGTAAATTTAATGTTGCGGTGAAACTTGTTTAGCTCACTTAAAGTTTCATCCAAAACGTCTTCTCTTATTATCGTAAATAGGTCGTCTACGTATTTTGTCATCATTCTTGGTTTTTTGCTGAGTTTTTCTATGCAGTTATCAAGGAGCTCCTCCATAACTATATCTGCTACTATCGGTGAGAGTGGAGATCCCATCGGCATTCCTTTCAGTTGGGTGTATATCTGATTGTTGTATTTGAAATATCTGTTTTCTTTGATTGCGAATTTAAGCATGTCAAAAAATAGATTTTTTGGGATTTTTGTGTGTTTCTCAATTATACTCCATTTTTTACTAATCACCTCCAAGGCGAAATCCACAGGAATACTGGGAAACAGGGAAACAACATCGAATGATACCAGTATTTCATCATCATATATGTACGCGTTATTAAACCGTTGCTTAAATTCTGCTGAATTTTTGGTATTATATGTGGAGTCCTCTGTTAAATTTTTTAATATACCTGCTAAGTACTTGCACATTCCATATGTTGGTGAATTAATCGACGAACTGATTGGCCGTAGTGGCATATCTTCCTTGTGTACCTTAGGTAGACCATAGATCCTTGGCGCAAGGGCCGTTGTCGTTTTTAGCAGCCATTGTTCTTCCTCAGTAATATACTTCTTTTTTAAGAGACGTTCCACGATTTCATTGTTTTTCTTTTCCAATGCTGTGGTAGGATCCTTGTTGAGTTTTCTGTAGGTCATCATATCATTTAACAGTCGTTGCATTTTCATTTCGTAATCAGTTTTATTCATTGCCACCGTGATGTTACCTTTATCTGCATTTAGAATTAAAATTTCATCATTTTGTCTAAGGTAGTTTTTAGTTTGCTCCACTGTATTGAGAATCAATTTGTCTTTATAGTTTTTTGTTGCCACTCTTTTGTGCATATTAATTGAGTTTGCGAAGTTTATCCGTGCACTCTCTCTGGCTTCTTTTTCCGGAAGTGTTCGTATGCAGTCTTCTCCATCTGTTATGTACTTCATAAGTGGTAAGCTCTTCTTAGTAATTGGCAATGCAAATTTGGGCCCCATAGAGAGTAACCACTGTATGCGCTCTGGTATATCGAACGTAGTCTTGTTTATAAACCATTCGCTATTAATGTTTATTGGTTCTGTTTCTTTGTCTCTGAGTTGTGAATACTTCTTCTTATTTCTGTTTGTTGTTTTTTGTGTTAGATTTTCACTAATTTTCTTTTCGCAGGTTTCAAGTAATGTGTAATCTTCTTCCGTCAGCTGATTTTTAATTTTTCTCTCAGTTGATCTTGTGAGTTGTGAATTTTGTTTTATAAGATCATGTTTGTGTTTGATTATAAGACTTAGTATTTTGTTGTGATATGTGTATGTATGTTGTTTAAGCGTTTTTATAATTTTTGGCGGTAAATTTTTATTATTGTCGAAAAGAATTTGTACATTTTTTGTAGAATTTTGTATAAACTTCGGAATTAATCTTGCTTTCCGGCATCTGATAAGGAATTTTGTGGACGTTCGTAAATTTATATCTCGTTTGGTTTGCTTTCTGTACTCACGAACGCAATTGTTGATTTTCGTATCATAATTTTCTTTGATTTTATGGTACACCATTTTAAGATGTTTCTCGGCTTGCCTTCCGTTGATAAATGTAAATTTAATTCGTAGTCGACCTTAGGATAAATTTTATATTTTTTAATCTGGCTTTAGGTCAAAAATAACACTTTTTTATAAAAAATTTTTAATTAAATGTTTTTATTTTTATGTTTCGATATTTCGACGAACTTTGTCCATCATCTTCAGGAAACTATATAAACGAAAATATAAAAATGAAACAAATTATTGTGAGCACAACCGAATTATAAATTTACGAACCTATTATTGGAAAACAACACAGTCCTTAGATATTTACAATTTAAAAATATAATAAATATAATAATAAATTATCACAGTAAGTTAAACTTTTGCAAAATTTAAAAAACAGTCAACAGCTGATTACTTGCTGTTCGTCATTGTCAAACTACTTTCGTTTTAGTAAGTCTCTGTAAATATGAGCGACATTTTCTGTGTCCGTTTTGTAATTAATACGTTTGTGTGTTGGTACATTTGTTATGTATAACATCTCTAAAGTTAACCGTTTGTGGTAGTTACTCTCTTCTCCTAATATTTTCACATTTTCAAGATCAGGTGCATGGTTGTGTGTTGCACAGTGGGCAGAAAGCGCCGTCCGCGCTTCTAAATTTTTATTTCTTGTTTTGAAATCTGATCTGTGACCCGCTATTCTTGTGCGAAGTTTGTTTTTTGTTGTTCCAACGTACAACATATCGCAGGAATTCCCTTCTCTTCCAGTACATTTTATCTCATATATTACATTTGATTTTTCTTCTTTGTTGATTTTCGATTTCATGTTGCTGTAGCATTGTTTCACGGTATTGTGAATATTTGTTGCAATGTTGTATTCGTTTTTGTTGTAAAGATTTGATTTTTTGATTTTCTCTGTTAGTCCTGGTATGTATACCATCGACTTATACTTTTTTGGTTCCTTTGTTGTATCATTGTATTTTTCGTTAGCATAGAACTTATTTATTAGTCCCCGTATAGTTTCCTCTGGAAAATCGTTCTTTTTTAATATGTTTAATATTTTTTGTTTATTTTCGTTATGAAATACAACGTCACTTGTAGATAAAACCTTTCTTACAAAATTATTGGCCGTGTTGATGATCATATTTCTCGGATGTTTCGAATTATAGTTGATCAGCCGTCCAGATGCGGTTGGTTTTTGATACCAATTTATTTTTATATAATTCCCTCTCTTTACTGCTACTGCATCTAAATATGGTAACTCTCCGTTTTTTTCCACTTCAAATGTAAATTTAATGTTGCGGTGAAACTTGTTTAGCTCACTTAAAGTTTCATCCAAAACGTCTTCTCTTATTATCGTTAATAGGTCGTCTACGTATTTTGTCATCATTCTTGGTTTTTTGCTGAGTTTTTCTATGCAGTTATCAAGGAGCTCCTCCATAACTATATCTGCTACTATCGGTGAGAGTGGAGATCCCATCGGCATTCCTTTCAGTTGGGTGTATATCTGATTGTTGTATTTGAAATATCTGTTTTCTTTGATTGCGAATTTAAGCATGTCAAAAAATAGATTTTTTGGGATTTTTGTGTGTTTCTCAATTATACTCCATTTTTTACTAATCATCCACAGGAATACTGGGAAACAGGGAAACAACATCGAATGATACCAGTATTTCATCATCATATATGTACGCGTTATTAAACCGTTGCTTAAATTCTGCTGAATTTTTGGTATTATATGTGGAGTCCTCTGTTAAATTTTTTAATATACCTGCTAAGTACTTGCACATTCCATATGTTGGTGAATTAATCGACGAACTGATTGGCCGTAGTGGCATATCTTCCTTGTGTACCTTAGGTAGACCATAGATCCTTGGCGCAAGGGCCGTTGTCGTTTTTAGCAGCCATTGTTCTTTCTCAGTAATATACTTCTTTTTTAAGAGACGTTCCACGATTTCATTGTTTTTCTTTTCCAATGCTGTGGTAGGATCCTTGTTGAGTTTTCTGTAGGTCATCATATCATTTAACAGTCGTTGCATTTTCATTTCGTAATCAGTTTTATTCATTGCCACCGTGATGTTACCTTTATCTGCATTTAGAATTAAAATTTCATCATTTTGTCTAAGGTAGTTTTTAGTTTGCTCCACTGTATTGAGAATCAATTTGTCTTTATAGTTTTGTGTTGCCACTCTTTTGTGCATATTAATTGAGTTTGCGAAGTTTATCCGTGCACTCTCTCTGGCTTCATTTTCCGGAAGTGTTCGTATGCAGTCTTCTCCATCTGTTATGTACTTCATAAGTGGTAAGCTCTTCTTAGTAATTGGCAATGCAAATTTGGGCCCCATAGAGAGTAACCACTGTATGCGCTCTGGTATATCGAACGTAGTCTTGTTTATAAACCATTCGCTATTAATGTTTATTGGTTCTGTTTCTTTGTCTCTGAGTTGTGAATACT
>CATOTO010000156.1:0-16052 GCA_951812925.1 Calliopum simillimum | reverse complement strand
CCGTCAGATAAAAAATTTTGTAAGAAAGCAGACCAAGTTATCAAAAAAATTGAGCACGAAAATTTGTGGAATATACAGTTTGTCAAGTAATTCTTTGCAAAATGCAAATAGCCTTACAAATTCAACTTTAAAATGAAATTTTATTGAGACAAGCTCTTCTTTAAAAAAAAATTGTTTTGTAACTATTCTAAGATATGTATTACCTATTAATATAACAAAAAAAAATTACAAAAATCAAAACAAAAACATAAGAAAAACGAATAGAACCAAAAGGCAACAAATATGATGCTGTCAATAAATTCTTTGCAAAATGTAAACACAAGTCGAGAAGTGACTCGAAGCTAACTAACGGTACATCAAATTGGAATTCGAATGAAGACTTGTTGCTTTGCTTGCATTGCCCTTTTACATTAGTTCTCATTTTTGTTTCGAACTGCGCACATCTTATTAAAAATAGCGTGTTTTTGCAATGCTTGGCAAGCGAAGTTGACGAAAGTGTAATCCAATTGGTTTATTTCAACTATTACAAAGGGAATACAGTAAAAGAGTTGTCTGAAATGTTTAACATTAAGCTAAGGACAACATATAATATTATTCAGCGTGCAGAAAAAGAAAATAGACTGGAATTGAACAACTCTGGCGGCAGACCATCAAAGCTTACAAGGCCAGATCACTCAAAAATTTTAAAACAAATTAGTGACAACCCACAAACAAGCCTTAGAGAGTTGCAAACATTATAAAAAGTGATTGCAACAAGACTGTGAGCCATGAAACCGTGCGAAAAGTGCTAAAGCTCCACCAATACTGGTCGCATACAGCCAGGAAAAAGCCAGTGCTGTCTGCTGTTAATATTGAAAAGCGCTTGAACTTTGCCATTTATAACAGAAATAGGCCAGCGGAGTACTGGAATGAAGTCATTTTTTGCGACGAGACGAAGATAATGATGTATTATCACGATGGACCCAGCAAAGTTTGGCGGAAACCAAAAACAGCTCTTCAACAGCAAAATATTATACCAACAGTTAAGTTTGGCAAGCTTTCAATGATGGTGTGGGGCTGTATTTCATCCAAAGGCGTTGAAGAATTGCGTATATTCACTGATATAATGACAAAAGAGTTTTATTTAGACATTTTTAAAAACGAGTGGACAAGAAGCGCCCAAAAATTTGGCTTTGTTGATCGTGAAAACCCGAACAAATTAAAATACAAGTTGTATCAGGACAACGATCCAAAGCACAAATCGCTGCTGTGCCGGACCCGGTCCGCCTAAAGTCCGGATCTAAATCCCATTGAAAATTTGTGGGCATTTTTAAAAAAAAGAGTGGGAAAGCGGAACCCAACTAACAGAAACGCTTTGATAATGGCAATCAACGAGGAGTGGGTAAAGATACCTGAATTGTATGATGTAAATGGAGTTGTACAATCAATGTCACGGCGTTTACAGGCTGTTATGGAAGCTCATGGGAAGCACACAAAATATTAGTGCAGTCCTTTATATTTTATATCCTTTTTGCAATATGTGTTTGCATTTTGCAAACAATTAATTGACACCTTCAATTTTGTAGTTTTATTTTGTTTATGGCTTATCTTATGTTTTTGGTTTTGTTTTTGTTATTTTTCTTAACTATAATGAAAGGGTATACAATTCCTAACAATACTGTTAAAAAAAAATTTTTAAAAAGTGCCTTAGTTAATCAAATTATATGTTAAAGTTGAATTTGTCTGGCTATTTGCATTTTGCAAAGAATTACTTGACAAACTGTATATATTCGAACGTGGTAGTACAATTTATATCGATTTTTGGTAAATTCGTTTTACAAAAACTATCGAGAAGCTGACAGGGGTTTTTGCATTTGGCGCTGCACAAGCATCCAGCCATCACGTACCTGGAGTACCATTAAGTAGCTCCAGAGAGTGTTCCAACGACGAGCGAAACAAAATAGTCGGGTTCTTCAAAGTTAGAACATCGATATTCCGCCATCGGGTACTCAGAAGACACCATTTATAGTACCACATCATAGTTCCAGTATATCTATCAATAAAAATTTCTAAAACAAAGCCTGAAAGCTGTCGCAGACGATCTTCATCTAGAGAAACTCAGCGGCTTCATCTACGATTCATCGGAGATTAAGAATCTTACGCATCATATGCAAATTTCATCACCTGCCTTCGAGGAAACACATAAAATCAGATAAGCTTTTGAAATATTAAATATATATTTATATTGCACCTTTTAAAGAAAAATTTGCATATTCATGTATATTCTCATATAATATATATGAATTGAATAGACGTTCAAAAAGCCATAATGGCTCAAATTCGGATTATTTATCTAAACATATCATTACTTTTTGCTTAATATAGTTTGAAAGAAAAAAAAATTTGAAAATATGGATCAAATATGTACCCATAACCTAAAATCTATAATTAAAATACCTATATATACTTAAAATTGCTTAATTTAACCTTAATATAACCTTAAATACATATATATATATATATATTTATATACACTTACCTAACCTTAAAACTACTTAATATATAAAAAGTTACATAAAAAAAAAAAAAAAAAAAATCATAAGCAAAATGGCTGAAACTAAACGACATTTAAAATGAAATTTAATCTTCCTAAATTTATACTTAATATATACACTATATATATATAAGAATCAAAGAAAAAAAAAATAATTTAATTCAAATAATACTTAAATCTAAATTTTTTGGTGGAACAATTATTCAACTTTATGTCTTAAAAATTGAGTTCAAAATTCATGAAAGATAAATTTTAATCATTAAAATTATGAAAGACCTTAACCAAGAATCTAAAATAATCCTCAGATCATACATCAAGAATAATTTTTAAAAGAAAATATTACTTGATCTATTCAAAACCTAAAGATTTGGATTTAAATATTTTTAATTTTACATAATGGAATCATAATGCATACAGCCACTACTGTAAATGATCATTGCAGATACTTTTCTTTTTTTTTATAAAAATGATTTCTTTTTTTAAGTTTAGCATGAAAAAAAAAAAGATAAAGAAATAGAAGAATTGAAGATTGTTTACAAAAACAACCATAAAAGAAGAAAAAATAGTAAAGTTGCTTTTAAATAAAAGAGATCAAAAGCTCTCTCTCACATTTTTATAAAAGAAAGAAAAGTATTAAGAAACAAAAACAAGTAGCTATATTCGAGAATATCATTAATAATCTAGGTTTTCAGTACCATCTCCAACAGAACATCAGGCCTGCTGTCTACGTGGGAGTATGCGTGAGTAACCCAAAATTAATAGAGTTTTTTTTGAGTAAGCTTTCGGTAACGCTCTTTGTTTTGGTTTCGTAAAGACAAAAGAAAAAAAAAAATGCAATTCTCAAAGTGCACAAGAAGTGCAGAGTAAAATTTTGTTTGCTATTTTTGTTTTGGTCATTAAGTGACATAAAGATTTGCATAGAGTTAGCATTAAAAGAGATAAAATTTAAACACACTGTAATCCTAAAACTGTTAAGATTATTATTTTTCTATAAACCTTAATGTTTACATTTCGATTTCTTTTATTATAACATTTATGTTATATTTAACATTAAATGCTGTCTTATAAGATATATCGACGGCTTATATTCAATACCCTCTATCTACAGTTTTCACGAAAATCAGTTTTTGATGGTAAAACCTTCATTGAGACAAATGGCATCTATGATATTAATTCCAAACAAAAAATTTGCTTCCGGAGCTACTTTTTTCCATTTAAAGAAATTCACTATCTACAGCAATCGATTTTGTGAAATGCAATATCCTCTATCTACATATGAAAAATGAAAGATTTTTCACTTTATTATATTTATTGGGTGGCCGTTAAATACAAGGTCATGACAAACGGTCGTCAATCGGCTCCAAATGGCGAAAATAAATTTTCTTGATTTTTTCAGTTTTGTATGTTGAACCTTGATAGCCCTGCTGAGTCGTGATTGGCCCTTCTTCAAAAATGGGCGTGATCGGTTAAACTTGATTTGAAATTAATACAATTGAGGCGTGTCCGCACCAAAGGGCCTAGGTACCATTTCGAGGCAAAAGTTGTGTCATAATATGAATCGGGTGACATTTTGTTAGAAATGATAACACAGTCCTGCATGGGTTTTCCTCTCTAAGTTTTAAAAAGCGATTTCTATAGATTTAAGTGTGCTGATTACGAGAAAAATAGTGAAAAAATTCCAGCACGTCACAATTTTCAGTGATTTAAGTTTTACTTAAGTGCCTTTTTTGTATATACAAGACTACCACGCCTATACTACTGGACGTATCAAAACCATATTTGCACCAGATGTTTTTTTGATGGTCCACCACATTTATAAGAAATATGGGATCGATTGGACAAGGGGGTGTTGTACCCCTCATACAAAAAAAATCTCTATATAATTGAAAATTTTATTTGAGTCGCTCCTACGCCCGCACCAGTTGGTATATCGAAACCATATTAACACCATATATCCGCCTGATATTCCGACAGATTTTCCTTGATAATAGGGTTAATTGAATGAGAGTACGGTTCGCTCGGTACATAAAGAAAACATACCAAAACCAAAAAAAAAAAAAAATAAAACTCATTTCTACTCACTTTACCTACATTGTGGAACTTGATATCTGGATGAATATTATGGATAGAAACTATCAAGATCGTACAGGAAGCACCAACAAAATATATAGTGCAAGAATGGCTTAAATATGTTGAGTATTTTAGGCGTGATATTGAAGAGTACGTAAGCACAAACAATTGAATTAATAAGTTTTCAAATGCTGCACAGACGAACAAGGCTACCCCTCTTAAAATAACGAGAGTGCTTTTTAATGTATTTTTTGATGCTGAGCCCAAATCCGTTTACAGAATTGCTCTATCGCGTCCAAATTTTGAGAAAATTTAAAAAAACAGTGAAAAACACACGATTTTCCATTATTTTTGAGGTTATGAAAACTGGAATATCTCAAAATTCTGCCGTGATGGAAAGAAACCAAGTTCAGATTCGTGATCAGGAGGTCCCAAACCACCATAATTGGCTTCAAAATTTAAGAGAGGAAAAAAAAGTGTCGAATTTGCAGGCCTGTGTAATAATTGTTTTCTGTTTTCACGAAAAATTGACTCGATGGCGTGGAATTGATGGCATTATGTTACAAAAATTATACCGGTCAAATAACTGATTATTATAGCACATAACTTAGGCCCTTTAATACGGCCACTCCTCAATTGTATATACGAGTCATAAGAAACTGTGTATTAGAGCGGTATCTAGACGGACAAAAACATGAGAACTGAAATCTGAGCTCAGATTTTTATATGAAGTACCCCAAGTTACTACGAAGTAGATGTACCCCGGAGCAAGGGTCTTTATTCCCTACTCCCCGCCCAGGCCTACCATAGTCTTGCGCCCTAGTTTTTAATAGCAGTTTATGGTGGACTGAGATTAGCGGTGAGCAAACCAAGACCAAGATCATAGCAGTCTTGGTCTTGGTCTTGTTCTTGCATATTGTGTCTTGGTCATTAAGTCTTGGTCTCAAAGATGCCAAATTTCAAATTGAGATATGATTTAATGCTTGAAACGGGCGTGACACACCTATTAACTATAAATTCGAAAGACTAAAAAGCAGTCTTGGTCTTGATAATAATCCTGAGCAAGACCAAAACCACAGAAGTCTTGGTCTAGCAATGATATCAGCGTCTAATACCGAGAACAAGACCAAGAATCAAGACCAAGACTAATTTTGCTCATCACTAACTGTGATTTCCTTATTACGCATCTAAACTAGGATTTTTTTATCATGTACAAATTCTGAGTTATCTTTTCTTAGAAGTCCAAAAATCACTGTTTTGAGGCCTACTTAGAGCTATATAGCAAGCTATAAGCAAGGATAACTCAGGATCCTTACATGATAGAAAAACAACCAAGCTTAGATTCATAATAAGCAGATCAAAGTTCAAAATAAACGGCTTTAAAAAATAAGGATCTATAATAGTCTGAGCTCAGGTTTCGGTTTTCATATTTTGCATTCTCAAGTCCGCCAGGTGCCTAACTTATTTTGAGTTTTCTTTTGCTAAAAAAACCATCTATTAATAAATAATTCATAAAAAAATTGGTTTTTATTATTATGCAATAGGCTCTATCTGCTTGTTTGAACACGCATTTTATATTATATTTGAATTGCAATATCCTCTATCTGCCATAATAAGGCGAATAACCAAGGTTTTTTTTAATTTTTTTATTTGAGGGATCTAGTGGCTCTTTTTAATTAATATCGTAGTACTTCGTTTGATTAACACTATAAAAAATAGCGAATAAAACAGTTTTTTTGCTCTCCTGAAAAATTGTGTTTTTGTAGATAGAGTGTATTGAATATAAGCCGTCGATATAATAGTTTTTCGAACATTATTCTCATTCTCTTTAGTATGAAAATTATACATACATGAATAAATTTTTATAACGTTCTCAAAATGAATTCGAACTAACTTTTTTTTTTATTTAGCCATGAAATAAGGAATTAGGATGTTAGGGCAATGTGGGCTAATAAAGCCAAAAGTATCTTTCTTTATTAGCAGGTTGGGCGGGTATAGACCGAGAGGACAAAAACAAGACCTAATGTTCCTTTCACTTCCATTCAAAATGTAGATCCACCCTTTTAGAATAAACAGATTTAGCATACATAATTGGTATTTATCTTCTCCAAATATAAATTTTATTAACTTTTGTCGGTTTTTGTATCTTGACCATCATATACTCTGCACACAATTTTTAATATAATGTGACCTTCTCGTAACGTTTCTGAAGGGCAACCCCACCCCCATTTTCCATGAGCTACGACCGCAGCAGAGCAAGGTGTGCAGAACCTGCCTGTAGGATACGTGCCCTAGTAGATAGAGGTAGAGTTTGTTACAATAGTAAACAATATCCCTTCAGTTAAACTGTGCTAGTCAAAAATTCTGACATTGACGGATCCTGTGTAGTAAGCAGATTTTAAGTAAGTTGAGTTCAGTATTGATGGTCAGGTGGATTACGAACATGCCAAATTGATCATTTTCACAAAGAACGTCTTATAAGTGTGATGTTTTATCGTGAAGAAATAAGAATCTATCATAATACATTTTTGCAACATGTCGTATGAGCAACATTTAATCAACATGCACAGATAAAATGACTAATTCACACTTTGCCCTTTCTGTGGTCGTGTTTATTCAATAAATTCGACAATATTTATGAAAACAAGAAATTTGATTGAACGGAAAAGGTTTATTTTGAGTAAATGTTTGAATCAACCAAAAATACGTGTTTTTGGTCTTTTTATACAAAATTTCCAAAACCGAATGTTTGGACCTAAACCGTAAAAATCACTCAGCGTACTAAAATTGCGTTTACTACACTGGACCCATCAGTGTAAGAGAAAAAAATGTTTTCGAATCGAATACTGTGCTATCATTTATCATTTCCTCCAATAGCACGCTCGGAAACGTGAATGAAGAAGAAAACTTGCCGCCAATAACACTAGTTTACAGTCAAAATTCCCAGCGAATGCCGTTACTCATTTTATATGGAAAATGGGCTGCTGATTCCGAAAATCGCATTTTTTTTTTTTTTATTTCGTGTCGTTTTCGAGATATCGGTCATTTTCGGTTTTTGGACCAAAAAAAAAAGATAGTTCCATTAAAATACAAATATCTCAAATACCAATGTTTTTATTTAAACAAATAATATGTCATATTAAAGGTAACTTAATTACCTACAAATGATATCCACTTCACTTTTTGGTTGGTTCGTTAGTTTCGGTGAAATAAATTGATTTCTAAAAAAAAAAAATTTTTTTTCCAAAAAATTAAGAAAAAATCAAATTCAACTTCAAATTTATACAAGAAGACATAACTTTTTTATAATATTTTTTTTTTTGTATCATAGACTATACATTTGTGAAGAAAATAAGATATCATTTAAGAAAATCGATGGAAAAATGCAAAAGTTGTATACAATTCATTTATAAGTTACCAAAATGCGTTTTTCCCTATTTTTCCGTTTTTTTGTAATAAACTGTTCGAAAATTTGAAACTTTTTGTAAAAGAAATAAGAAAATCCAAAAAATTCTTAAAGAAGGCATTAAAAGGAAATACCCGTGCCTCGCCGTTTTTCTCTAGCACGTCAGATTTTTTTTTAATCGATTTTTTAAGTTTTTTAATCCACTGTACATGAAAAAACAGAAATAACGCATTCTTGTGTTAAATCGATGAATTTAACTATATGATCCTTACATCTGAGGTGTATCATGTCTTCAGCAAACTTATGCAGGATACTACGCGGAATATTTTTGTAGACAATTTTAACCCTCTAAAACCCTCACATGTGGGTCATTTTGACCTACATGTGGGGGTTTGAGAGGGTTAAAATTGTCTACAAAAATATTCCGCGTAGTATCCTGCATAAGTTTGCTGAAGACATGATACACCTCAGATGTAAGGATCATATAGTTAAATTCATCGATTTAACACAAGAATGCGTTATTTCTGTTTTTTCATGTACAGTGGATTAAAAAACTTCAAAAATCGATTAAAAAAAAATCTGACGTGCTAAAGAAAAACGGCGAGGCACGGGTATTTCCTTTTAATGCTTTCTTTAAGAATTTTTTGGATTTTCTAATTTCTTTTACAAAAAGTTTCAAATTTTCGAACAGTTTATCACAAAAAAACGGAAAAATAGGGAAAAACGCATTTTGGTAACTTATAAATGAATTGTATACAACTTTTGCAGTTTTCCATCGATTTTCTTAAATAGTATTTTATTTGCCTAACAAATTTATAGACTATGATATAAAAATACAAAATGATTTTTAAAATTTTTTTTTCTTGTAAAAATCTGCAGTTGATTTAGACATTTCTGTAATTTTTTCGGAAAAATATTCTCTTTTTTTCAGAAATCAATTTATTTCATCGAAACTAACAAACGGGCCAAAAAGTGGCGTGAGTATCATTTGTAGGTAATTTAATTACCTTTAATATGACATATTATTTGTTTGAATACAAACATTGGTTCTTGAGATATTTGTATTTAAGTGGAACTATCTTTTTTTTTTGGTCCAAAAACCGAAAATGACCGATATCTCGAAAACGACACGAAATAAAAAAAAAAAAATGCGATTTTCGGAATCAGCAGCCCATTTTCCATATAAAATGAGTAACGGCATTCGCTGGGAAAAAAAATTTTAATCATTTGTAAACTAGTGTAATCATTGAAGACGAAAGTCTAGATGAAACTACGCCTAGTAGAAGCAAAAAAACAAAAATGGTAAAATTTTAAAAAGAAATTCAAAAGAAAAAATGTATTCTAAATGTATAAATTTACTATGTTTTCAGAGTGCCATCGATGCCTCATTCAAAGAGATCTTGAATGAAACGTCGGCCACCATTCGGCAGTCCTGTCAATTGCTGACTCAGAAAAAAGTAGATAAAAGCAATTTAGAGTTGTATTTTACATCTTTAGCCAAAGATATTGAAGAGGCAGGAATGCCGAAAGTTAAAGTTTTAAAACTTAAAAAAGACGTTGGTGACCTAGTGCTTAACGCGTTGGAAGAATGGGAGTCAAAAAAATGAATGTGTCTTCTTGGCTAAAATGCTATAATTAATCTTCATTTTAAATAAAATTAAAAAAAATAAACAAATCAGTGTACAAATATTTAATTTATAGTTTCGAAGAGATCAATTTTTTTTTTTTTATTTATTTATTTTAGTTTTTTAGTCCACTGTACAAAAAATAACAAAAATAACGTATTCTTGTGTTAAAAAATCTTCATGTTAAACTATACTATGTATCCTTACATCTGCGGTGAATCATGTGTGCAGCAAACTTATGCAGGATATTACTGGGAATATTTTTATACTTTAACTAATTTCAGCCCAGTTTTGAAGCAGGATATCTTAGAATCTTGACGATGTGATAGAATAAACCAAAATCAGAATCGTATGAGGTATTTCACTTTCATAATCCACTTTGAAATACGGAATGGAAAATCACTGAAACTTTCTAAAACACGGAAATCTTTCAAAAAGGCAACCAAGCAAAATGTTTTTTTGATTTTATTCTATAATTATAAAACTACCGCTTTAACAACGAGGAAAAAAACATCAAATAGTTGGAAAAGGAAGACAAAAACCAACTTTTATTATTTCTTCTTTGGAATTAAGTTTAAATAAAATCAATTATTAATTAGAAAATCTTTTAACGCATCTCGAAGTGCAAATGCTCGAGTAGAACTCCTTACTCTGAGATTATTTATTGATTCTGTAAAGGATCGTAGAGGCTGCGTTCCTGTAGCGTTCAAATCATTTTCAAGTATGCCGGTGCTATAGTACGTGCTGTCATTGTGGAAAATTAAAAAATTGTGCAGCATTGTAGTGGCCAATATAATTTTGTCAGCAATTTTTGGCACTGACTGTATTGTGCCGTGATAAATTCTCCACCTGCTACTCAGAATTCCAAATGCGTTTTCGATCCGTACTCTGGCTTTTGATAACATCGTGTTGAAACGCGATTTGCCTTCTGGCAACTGTCTACCTGGATACGGACGCATTAAATTTTTCCGAAGTGGAAAAGCGCTGTCTCCTACAAAATAAAATGGATATTTTGTTACAGATCCAGGCAAATTTGCGTCACTGGGAACCTCCAACGTTTCATTAAGGACCCTTCTACCAAAACCACTGTGCGCAAAAACACCACCGTCACTTTGACTGCCATATGCACCAACATCAACAAATGTGAATGCGTAATTGTGGTCACAAGCCGCTAATAAAATTACACTGAAATATTTTTTGTAGTTATAAAATATTGAACCACTGTTTGGAGGGCAGACGATTCTGACATGTTTTCCGTCGATAGCCCCTAAACAATTTGGCATTCCCGTTGCTGAGTAAAACTCGTTTGCAATTTGCTGACACTCCCAGGCATGTGGTTCAGCTAAATAAATGGGGCTAAGGACCGTCCAAATAGCTTCGCAAGTTTCATAGATCACTTACCTAACAGTCGATACTCCCATTTTATATGCCAGTGCTAGCATTTTGAAGCTACACCCTTGAGCAAGGTAACTGTAAAAAATATTAATTTAAAATTCATTTATGATACCTATGTATTTGGAGATTCTACTCACGAAGGATATGTTACAGCTAACCTAATTTTATATATATTTTGAAATTGAATCGGTAACTTCCAAAACCTTATACGACATACAAAAAGAATTTTGCGCAAATCAATAAAAACTGTTTTATTCACAAAAAAATAAATTTCAAGGAACATTTTGGGCTAAATATAGTTTATAAATATAAGTAATGAAGAAAATCTGGAAAACTGTACTTGACTCATATCGTTTAAGCAAGAAAAAGAGTTAGTGGTATATAATTTAAACAAAATCAATTCTACAGCATCAACTAAACTTTCCGCGAAAACAGAGACAAAATGTCAGCAACTCCAAAACGAGGCAAAAGTGATATCATAATATAGATTGGCTGTCATTTTGTTAGGGATAAATAAAATTGATTTCTGTTGTCCCAAAAACTTTGCTTGATGATATGTAATTGTTGAAATTGAGTCAAAAAAATGATATTGACCAAATGACTGATCATTATGGCACATAATTTATATGACATTACCTTTGCCTCGTTTTGGAGTTGCACCATTGTCATTTTGAACGGCTCATATCCTGGGTGTAGGGTGTAAAAAGTATGTTTCAAAAAAAATTTGACTTACTCTTATGTGGTTTTTGAAATGACCGAATAAATTTTATTCCATTGATTGCAGTCCCCACCCAATTTTATATAAAGAATAAAAAGCAGAAAACTGCAAAATCTCATAAAAAAACGAATTTCAAAAAACTTAGAACGATTTTTTCTCAAAACATGAAAAATGTAGATGTCTACTAGACAATTGTCTAGTTGTAGTTTTAACCCGCCGGTATTTTCCTTACCATTTTTTAAAAAGGAGGTCAAAAAACGGTATATTTGAAATAACACAACAAACTAAAACGAAAAAAGTCATTTTCGATTTACATACTTAGTTGTCGGTGTTGAATCCGAATCCAGTTGCTGAATTCCTCTATCACCTATCGTTTCTGAAATATTCTAACCTAAAAGTTCAAAAACACGATTTAAGAGGTCAGTTATAGAGAAAACGTACGAAACTGATTTGCTCTTTTCTGCTAAATGCATCGCTTAAAACTATTCTTCTTCTTTAAAATAAGCTATGAATTGGTCTTGCACGATATTCTTCTAAAAAGTTATGACCATTTCAAAATGGCACCATGTAGTGAAAAATCGTTTGTGGATTCTCATCATTTCATCGTTGGAGCAGATGCTTGGCCTCCTGATCTCATTTTTTTTACCCGGCACTAAAATTCGTAGATCTTATTTTTTTAAAAGTCCCGTATTAGAAAAGTGTAAAAATACCTAGACTACATTTAGGCTGAATGTCTGAACCCAGTTTCGACAAAAAAAGTGCCGAAAATAATGTAATTTACTACCTTCGTGAGTAAATTCACCCATAGCGTCGGCCAAAATTCTAATACGACGTAAGCCAAGATTATCTTCTATTCAGGAGGAAAAGAAAACGAAATTTTAAAGAAGGCAAGAAATTAATGTTCTAACGAAAAATGCCTTTTAATTTTAATAAATCACATACTATATCGATACCTTAGAGCGCTATAGTCCTATCTCCATTTTTTTTCAAACGCAAAAAGAAATCTTCAAACGCTAATTATTTTGAAACTGTCAGCTATTTTTTCAAATAAAGTTAATTTTTACAGTCTCCTATTAATTTTCTAAAAACTGGTGGACAGTCGTGGCAGTGTACTAGCTTAAGAAGCCCACCACGAGCTCATAACTAAAAATATCTCACAATTTCAAGCAAGTGGAGATAGGACTATAGCGCTCTAAGGTATCGATATATAATATGAAAGCATATTAAATTCTGAAGAGTTTAAGACTAATAAAAAAATACGCGTGCAACTCAGTACACGTGAAGGAAGTAAAACTTATATTTGGAAGGTAGGCCTGGCATCAATTGAATATCTAAGTAGATATTCTTCGTTTTGACAATGAAGCCTATGGGTAATCTATGGGAACCTCCGAGTGTGCCGGGAAACTATCAGATAAAGCTCATTGATAGCCCGACATAGATGTTTCCCCTACAGTATTACCAGATATCCTTGTTTTTACCTATGAAGCCTTCGGGTATCCCAGAAAACTACAAATCAATGGTATTCACATTCTACGCTTACCTGTGGAATTTTCTCAAAATAGCTTTTATGGTTTGCGATATATAATGGGATGTATCAAAGTGTCGCAAAAATGACTCTTGGGCTTGAAAAATCGATTGACCGCAAATGCCAAAAAACCATTAAAATTTGAGATATGGTGCATTGTTTTAAACGTTCGACCTTACCTTGTGTTTATATAAACATTAAAAATTAAAAATGGACAATACTCGTAGATGTCGTTTTGATCAATCTACCTAAATCGCAATTCCGGTCATATTGTCAAATAATGACCTGTGTCGTATTAGAATTAGGCCGATGATATGCACTTTTCATACTTACAATAAAGTTAAGGATAGCCGCATATTTGGATCAATTGGCTTTCTTTGCGAGTAACGTGTAAGAGACTCTTTAAGCAAAGAAAGCAACAACTGGTAACTGGTCACATCCATCCTTATGCCTTTAAGCAAGTCCTCTTCGTCTATTTGCACCAACTGCTCCAAGCATGTCCGGTGGAAGCCTAGTTTGTTTCTACTTAAATTAGCAGGCCGTACCCACCACCTCCTTCTTTTTAATAGCTTATAGCTATTGTATAATACAAGTAGCGATTGTAAAATTGATAAAACTGCTGCTAAAACCCTTATATTGTCCATTTGGAAAACAAATTTAACACGATTTGACAAAGACTGTTTATATAATTTTAAATAATTTCATAAACATAAAAAAAATAACGTCAATAAATGTCATTGTATAAAAGTCAAATTTTATAATGCAAGCATTGATTATGCTCAAAATACATGAGCATTTTTCACGCATGCGTTTGCGTGCGTGATTCTGCAAGTAAAATACATGCGCAGCTATTATGTTGACATTTGATGCCGATTTTCGACTATGGGCTGAAAAAAAATTTATAAGTTGCGCACTATAAATAATAAATTACATTACATTACCACGCATTTTCCGCTTCTGGGCGAAATCCTTTAATTATTGTTTTTTTTAGAAATACGTTTTTATAACTTCAATGCCTTTTATTAAACGTAAATTTGTTATTTTAAAAAATTCTTTTGACTGTCAATTATGTTGCTTCCACTGTGCCTTTATATTTTTCAAAACAAATGATTGTCAAAGTGAAATTTCCCAATTTCAAAATTGGGAAATTTCATGCATTGCGTAAAAATCAATTTCATAGCTACTTGCGTGATACGCAAGGCATGCGTGTTTCAATTTCCCAAATTGTTCTATGAATTTCATACAAAAAAAATGCGTTCACGCGCGTGAAAAATGCGCATGTATTTTGGGCATTACAAACAGATTTTTCTATCAGTGCGGGAAGAGAGTAAAATAACAAAAAGCTTTGAAAGCTTCCTGCAAGTCCCGCATTGATTGTGGATAGGGCATAAATTTTTGTGTTTGGTCTTGTTCTTCTTTTTTAAAAATCGCAAGAAAAATAGAATCAATTCCATCGCACTGCGAGAGCTTTTTTAAATGACGTTTAATAAAAGCTTAATTTTTCATCTTACTCTAATATATAGAGAAAATCGTGTCATCTCGGTCGGGTTTCTCTCGCACTCGCAGCTCGCACCGAATGTGTTCAGCACTTGTGGCTGTATGAAATATTGGTGGCAATTGCAAAGTTTTAGGCAAAAAAATTAAAGTTTTAACCAAAGAAGTATATTATAAAGAACACTCATCAGCGGAATTCATGGGATTGCTCAAATGAATATTTTGATGGCTGTTAAGAAACCAGCTCAAAAGAGATCGCTCTCTCTCTCATATTTTGAATTTTATTTGGCGGTAAGTTTTTCTGCTCTCCCTCTCTCTCTCTCTTTGTGGTATGTTTGCAGAATTTGTTTTTGATTTGAAATTTGTCGAGTTTTAGGTTTTTTGCTGTTTTGATGCAGCATACAATTTAAGATATTTTTTAATAACTAAATTGAACATATTTATTTGTGGTTTTGCATAAATAATTTATGTTCAAGTTATTTATGCAAAAATATCAAAAAAAAAAAATAAAATAAAAAATCTTTCGCCAGCGGCGAACCTATGACCTCACGGACATAAGAAATTCGCTGTACCACTAGGCTACAGACTTACTCGAAAGATCCTTGTAAAATTGGTATTATTAGTCTTTTTATAAAAAAATTATGCTTTCTGCAAATGACATTGTTTTTGTGATTGGAGTAGTATTTGAGAGTGTATTGAGGATTATGTGTAAAAATAGCAAAATTCTTATGCATGTATTTGTTAAATTCTATTTTTCATGTTTTTCTTGTACAACAAATCCAAAAAGTGTACTTAGTAGTAGAAAGTACTTTTTATTCATAGATTTTGATAAAAGGACTATTTTTCTAATTTTAGCATTTCTACGGCCAGCCAATAAAGAAAAATAAATTTTGTTTTATAATTTTTTAATGATTTTTTATTAAAAGGAAAAAAATATATGTATATCAAATATACGTATTTCAACATTTTGGACTAAATTAACAAAGATAGGTATTTATGATTTTCAAAAACCTTTTTTTTTCTATTGTAATTTTCTCAGAAAGTTTCAATGGTATATAGGAAATATGTATATAATATAGGAAAAAATAGTTATAATTTAAAAAGTAAGTATATTTTAAGTATGAACATATGTATTTTTAAAATCATAAAAAAATTTTATACGTGATGTAAACCATTTCAAAACGATCAAGATTTTTTTGATGGCACCCGATTTGGCTATAAAGGAAAATTAAAACTTAGAAAAATTTTACTGTAAAAACTGTTGTTGTTTCTTTTCTTTTCTTTTT
>CATOTO010000155.1:0-22558 GCA_951812925.1 Calliopum simillimum | reverse complement strand
ACCGTACTTGGCATGATGTTGGGTATTGGTCTCTTTGGCTTCTTGGCAGATCGTTTCGCGCGTTGGAAAATCTTCATCCTTTATCAACTGGGCGCGCTGGCAATGGTAATCCTCTATGCGCAGCTAAAAGACCCGATGGGCATGTTAATCGCAGGCGCGGTGATGGAATGTTTGTTAACGGTATGGTCGGCGGCTATGGAGCGTTAATCTCTGATACCTATCCAACGGAGATCCGCGCGGTGGCTCAAAATGTACTATTTAACCTCGGTCGAGGGGTAGGTGGGTTTGGACCTCTGGTGATGGGAGTGATCGCCAGCCATGGCTCCTTTATGCTCGCCATTAGTTTACTCGCGCTCCTCTACTTACTGGATGTAATGGCGACGTTGTTTCTTGTGCCTAAACAACAGCCGACGGACGAAGACCGATTGGGCGCTATCGGTTAATGATTTACCCGCCTTCCCCCTATCGGTTAGGCGGGTAACCACTAAGGATACTTAATTGAGGCAGTGACCCCACCATCGATTAAGATATCGCTGCCGCTGATATAGGTTCCCTTGGGACCAAACAGAAATTCCGCCAGATCGCCAATCTCGTCCGGCGTCCCCCGCAACCAGCTGGAGAGTTAGCCAGCATAGTACGGTAGTACTCCCCGCGCTCCGTACTGGTTAATTCGTCATACGCTAAGGGTGTATCAACAATACCGGCGCTAATACAGTTAATCCGCGCACCGCGTTTACCCCATTTCACGACCTCAGAGATAACGCGCAGCGCAATACCCCGTTTAGAGATTTGGTACGCATATAAACTGTCATCAATTTCTTTGATCCACGGCAGCTCGATCAGTTCCTCGGGCGGTAGCAGTGCTAACTCATCCGCCGTCTTTTGTGTCAGGGCATCAACGGCTAAACGGTGGCTAGATTGAGAGCCAATCACTCCTCCCGATCCGCCCGGCGCGATCACTTTACCGAAAGCTTCTAGTACTACTGCGATACCGTAAAGATCAACCTGTAATAAATGTTGCGCAGCCGATTGAGACGGGGATAGACCCGCGGTATGAATAACCCCTTTTACCTCGCCCAGCGCCGTTGCAGTGGTGACCAAGTCTTCGATGGAGGCACGCGAAGAAACATCCACATGGGCCGTAGTTACCGCAAAGCCGGCTTTCTTTAAGCTCTCTTCAACCGCTTGTGCCGCCTCAATATTGATATCAGCGAGGAGAATTTTTTTACCCAGGCTGACGCGGCGTGCGGTAGCTTGGGCAATAGACCCACTCCCGATGACAACAATAATGTCTGACATAGAATGACCTCGTTAGTCGCCTAGAGTGAGTAATGTTTTGATCGCTTTTCGCTGATCCATAGCGGCATAGCCTTCTGCCACGTCGGCTATCGGCAGCACTAAATCGAACACTTTTCCTGGCTGAATTTTACGCGCTAAGGTTAATTCCAGTAGCTCAGGGAGGAAGCGTCTTACCGGTGCAGGACCGCCTAACATGCCCGATTGGGCGAAAAACATCTTCTGCCCATCGAAGGTAACGCCGTGCGGCACGCCAACATAACCGATCATACCGCCAGGCCGGACAATACGGGTGGCTTGCTGCATCGACTGCTCCATCCCCACACACTCTAGGACCGATTCCGCACCGATCCCTCGCGTCAGCTCCATCACCCGAGCAATCCCTTCCTCGCCGCGTTCTGCGACGATATCCGTCGCGCCAAACTCTTTCGCTAAGGCTTGCGTGAGGGATGGCGACTCATGGCAATAATACGTTCCGCACCGTAATGTTTCGCCGCAATCACCGCCATTAAGCCTACCGCCCCATCGCCGATTACTACGGCGGTGGAACCCGGCGTGACTCTCGCCGCATCGGCCGCATACTAACCGGCCCCCAATACATTAGAAACCGCTTGGAGATCAGGATAGAGCGAGAGATCGGGTAAGTGGTCGAGGCCAACTAATGTCCCGTCTGCTAACGGAATGCGGGCATAGGGGGCTTGGGCACTGGTCATAAACTCACGTTGCTGACAAGAGGATTGGAAACCATATTGGCAATGCGGACAGGTATTGTCTGATAGACAGAATGACCGACCACGAATTGTCCTTTTTTAACCGTTTTGACTTCACTGCCAATCTCTACCACCACGCCGCAATACTCGTGGCCCATCGCTTTTAGCCCATCGAAATCCCCGTATCCGCGATAAGGCCAGAGATCGGACCTACAGATGCTGGTCACAGCCAGTTGAATAATGGCATCTGTTGGCGCAATTATTTTCGGGTCCGCGACTTCTTCGTAACGGACGTCGCCCGCACCATGCATCATCGTTGCAAACATTATTATCTCCCAGTTGGTGAGTGGTTGCTCAGCGAACAGCGCTTGCCTGATATACGTCGTTTGTCATCACGGGGTTGTCGCTGGCGGGGGAAAGAACGATTAAAGTGTGTCTATGATCAACGCACGGATCGGCTAACCCATTTTGTGCTGATAAGGGTGGTCGCCGACCGCCCGACCGTCATCCTCTCGACAATCTGGCTTCACGCTTCGAAAGTATGCAATGCAGTAGCGGACCGTGGTGAGTCAATGATGGCAACAAGAGTGAAAACAGACTAGAGGTCGAATAACGAATGACGTTATCAATTCAATTCATTAATCACTGCCACGTGGCGGGTAGCCAGCCGCCGATAATTAATCGTATCACCGGCTAGCAGAACGTAAAAAAATCTTATAAATTACTCAAGTGATAAAGAACCGAATAGATATAACAATAAAGAATAATAAGATGCGCCACTGAGAGAGTCAGGACTCGCTCAGTCCGGTAAACGCCCTGTTTAGCAAGGAATAAAAATGAAAAAAACGTTGATAAGTCTCTTATTCACCGCATCGCTGACCACGCTCTCGGCACACAGTGCGACGCCGCCGAATACCTTAGTGGTCGTGCAATCGCTGGATGATGCGATCAGCTTTGACCCCGCCCAGGGCTTTGAAACTTCCACCGTCCAAGCCTTTACCAACTTGTACCAGCGACTACTGCAATCTGATCCTGCTCACCCCGTCGATCTCCGTCCAACGCTTGCCAGTAGCTGGAAAGCTGGCAGCGATAATCGAAGCTTGACCTTCACCTTACAAGACGGAGCCACGTTCGCCAGCGGTAATCCGATCCGTCCTGAAGATGTTATTTTTTCATTGTCCCGTGTGATTAAGTTAAATTTGGAACCCTCGTTCGTTCTGACGCAACTTGGTTGGAATGCAAAAAATATCGATAGCCAGCTGACCAAAACCAGTGCTAATCAGGTAACACTACATTGGGACGTCGCGGTCAGCCCAGCCTTTGTGCTTAGCTTACTCTCTGCGCCGGTTGCTTCTATCGTCGATGAAAAAGAAGCGTTAAGTCACCAAGTCAATAATGATCTGGGGCATCAGTGGTTATCCAGCCATTCCGCGGGCAGTGGACCTTATCAAATTCGCCGCTATGTTCCTCATGAAGTGCTATTGATGACGGCTAATCCGCGCTCGCCAGGCGGCGCACCAAAGCTCAGCACCCTACTGATTAAAAATGTTCCCGAAGCGGCGACACGCCGTCTAGTAATTGAACAAGGGGATGCGGATATTGCACGTAACCTAGGGAGCGATCAGTTCAGTGCCCTGCAACATAAGCCAGGTGTTACCCCAGTCTCCGTACCTATCGCCTCGCTTTACTACCTGCTGTTTAACACGCAATCTTCAGCGACGCTTAAAAACCCCGCCTTCTGGGAAGCCTCGCGCTACCTGTTTGATTACGATGGGATTGCCAACGGCTTATTGAAAGGGCAATTCTCTATCCACCAATCGTTCCTACCCAGTGGCTATTTAGGCGCCCTCAATGATACCCCATACACCTATAATCCCGAGAAAGCGAAAGCGATCTTAGCCAAAGCGGGCCTCTCCAATGTCTCTTTTAAAGTCGTGGTCAACAACCAACCGCCTTATTTGGATATTGCCCAGGCGCTTCAAGCTAGCTTTGCAAAAGGTGGAGTAAAAATTGAGTTAATTCCAAGTCTAAGTAGTGAAGTTACCGCTAAGATGGCGAGCCATCAGTTCGATGCTACCGTCACCTCGTGGGGGCCAGACTATTTCGATCCGAATACCAATGCCGCTGCCTTTGCCACCAACCCAGAAGATGGCAGCAGCACACTTGCCTACCGCGCTGGCTGGCATATCCCTGAGTTAACCGCTGAAACGCAAAAGGCGGTGGCCTTAACGGATAACGCCCAACGCGCGGCACTGTATGAGAAATTACAGCGTCAAGTACAGAAAAGCTCGCCTTATGTTATTGGCCTACAAGCCCACCAGCTGATCGCGCTACGCAGCAACATTAAAGGGTATCAGCAAGGGATGAACCCTGACATGGTTTATTACAGTCAGGTAACGAAGTAATGGCAGGGTCTGCGTCCACCTCTGGTCGCAGCATGCCGGTCAGGCGGCTTATACAGCGCCTGACGGGTAATCTTTTTTCACTGATGATTACCCTGCTCGGCTTGTTGGCGTTTACCTTTACCTTATCCCACCTTTCGCCGGTCGATCCGGTTTTACAGCTGGTGGGGGATCACGCAACGGCATCCACTTATGCTCAGGTCCGCCATCAATTAGGGTTAGATCACTCGCTCCCTGTCCAGTTCTGGCATTACCTACAGCAGCTCGCCCAGGGTCACCTTGGCGTTTCGCAGAGTACAGGCCAACCGGTCGTCGATGATCTGTTACGCACCTTCCCGGCAACCTTTGAACTGGCGACCTGCGCCCTCATCCTCGGGGCCAGCTGTGGCATCGGTCTGGCGCTGGTATCGGTGTGGCACCCTAAAAGTTGGATTGACCATATTGCCCGGGTCATTTCTTTATTGGGCTATTCTGTTCCCGTATTTTGGATCGGTTTACTTGGATTATTAGTGTTCTATGCCGGACTCCATTGGTCGGCGGGGCCGGGACAGCTCGACGATCTCTATGTTTATACCTTAGAACCGAAAACCGGTCTGGTCATCATCGACAGTTGGTTATCCGGTGATCGCGGGATGTTTATCAATGCGTTGCAGCACCTATGGTTACCGGTGGTGATCCTCGGCTTACTCTCGATGGCCTCGATCACACGGCTGCTTCGCGCGGCGTTATTAGAAGAGAACAGTAAAGAGTACGTGACGCTCGCACGGGCCAAAGGTGCCAGCCGCTGGAGAATTGCCTGGCATCATTTACTGCCTAATACACGCGGAACCCTGATTACCGTCGTCATGCTCTCCTACGTATCCTTACTGGAAGGCGCAGTATTAACCGAGAGCGTGTTCGCTTGGCCCGGATTGGGCCGTTATCTAACCAATGCGTTATTTGCGTCAGATATTCCTGCCATCTTGGGAGCAACCCTAGTCATAGGAAGTTGCTTTATTATCATCAATGCCCTAACCGATGCGTTAGTTTGGCTTACCGATCCGAGAACACGATGACTGAAACTTCCTTACCGCTTCGCGCGGTCCGACGTGATAAGCGCCGATGGTTACTGATCATCGGCTATAGCCTGTTGGGGATACTTATCGCCATGGCGCTGTTTGCCCCTTGGGTGTCGCCTTACGACCCCAATGCACAGGTCATGGCCGACCGGTTACTGCCGCCAGATAGCCACCACTGGTTTGGAACGGATGGCTTTGGCCGTGACTTACTGTCGCGCGTTATTTATGGTACACGACCCACTCTCCTGTTAGTGGTATTTATTCTGCTCCTGACCGTGCCAGTCGGTATGACGGTGGGCATTGCTGCCGGCTATTTAGGCGGTTGGGTCGAACGTATCTTAATGCGCATCACCGATATCTTTCTCGCTCTACCGAGCTTAGTGATCGCCCTGGCCATGGTCGCTGTACTGGGACCCAGTATTTTAAACGGCGCGCTGGCTTTGGCGCTGACCAGCTGGCCGCCGTTTGCTCGACAAGCCCGTGCGGAGACGCAGCAATTAAGACGTAGCGATTACTTAGCGGCCGCTAAAATGCAAGGAATTCAGGGATTACCCTTGATGTTTGGCCATCTGCTACCGCTTTGCTTACCCAGTGCGGTGGTCCGAGCAGCCTTGAGTCTTGGGGGAATTATTTTATCCGCCGCCGGCTTAGGCTTTCTGGGAATGGGAGTCCAACCCCCCACCGCTGAGTGGGGGTCGATGGTGGCAGAAGGCGGTAAAGTGATTTTTGACCAATGGTGGGTCGCAGCGGCACCCGGCGGAGCGATTCTTCTGGCGAGCTTAACCTTTAATTTCATCGGTGACGGTCTACGAGACCGCTTGGACAGTCGCAATGACAGCTAACGCTTCCCCTTTTATTATTGCTGATAGGCTCACCATCGGCCTACCTGAAGGCCGTCCCTTAGTCGACGGTATCTCTTTTGAGATCGGAAAAGAGCGGGTAGCGTTGGTGGGAGAGTCCGGCTCTGGCAAATCGCTGACTGCCCGCAGTTTGATGGGACTGCTTGCCCCATCACTGAGCCTCAACGCGTCGCAGCTCTCCCTCGCGGGTAACGATATACGCCATCTTAAACCGTCACAATGGCAGTCGCTACGCGGCGGAAAAGTGGCGATGGTGATGCAAGACCCGAAATATGCCCTGAATCCCTCTAAAACTATCGGTTGGCAGGTGGAAGAGCCCTTAATCTTGCACCGCAAACTCTCCCGCCGTCAGCGCCAAGAGAAAGTATTAGCGATGCTCGAAGCGGTCGGCTTAACGAACCCGCAACAGCTTATTAAGCGCTACCCCAATCAACTCTCCGGGGGAATGGGACAGCGTATTATGCTGGCCATCGCCTTGATAACCGATCCCGAGTTCCTAATTGCCGATGAGCCAACGTCGGCCTTAGACCATGCGATGCGTGATCGAGTACTGTCGTTGATACAAGACCTGGTGGCGCAGCGCGATATGGGATTGTTACTGATTAGCCATGACTTACAGCAAGTCGCAGACCACTGCCAACGGGTCATGGTGATGTATCAAGGGCAAATTCTCGACCGCTTGGCGGCAAAGGATCTTGCACAGGCGACCCATCCTTATACCCAAACGCTCTGGGCCTGTCGACCGAGCCTAGCAACTAAAGGTAAGCGCTTACCCACACTCGATAGAGCAGCATTGGAGGGATATTCATGAGTACGATCACGTTAGACCACCTCAATGTTTCTCACCCTCAGGGATATCAGTTACGGCAAGTGGTTCAAGATGTCAGCCTAACGGTGGAACCGGGTGAATGTTTCGGACTGGTCGGGCCTTCCGGCTGTGGAAAATCGTCGCTACTTTGGGTAATGGCAGGTCTTAATCCTCACTGGAGTGGGGATATGGTGTTAGCGGGTACTCACGTACAACCCGGTTCGCCTTTTACCGGGCAACTACGTCGCGACGTCCAGATGGTGTTCCAAGATCCCTATGCCTCCTTACACCCTCGTCACCGTTTACGCCGCACCCTCGCAGAACCGTTAAAGCGGCTGGGTTTCGATAATATTGATGACCGGATAGCCCAAGGCTTCCAGCAAGTCGGCTTAGCCAGCGCGCTGATTGACCGCTATCCTCACCAGCTGTCAGGGGGCCAACGGCAACGGGTCGCCATCGTGCGGGCGCTCCTCCTCGAGCCGAAAATAGTGTTACTCGACGAGCCAACCTCTGCGCTGGATATGTCGGTACAGGCGGAAATATTGAATTTACTCAATCAATTAAAAGCCCAGCAGCAGTTGACGATGGTGCTAGTGAGTCACGATCCAGATGTGATCGACCATATGTGTGATAGGTCGGTCACTATGCAGGCAGGCCGGATTGCTCACCTTAGTTAAAAATTAGCTTTAGATATCACTTAAAACGAATGTTCACCACGATAGTTTGTCCCTATACTCCTAATAACCCATCGTTATTAGGAGGCTTTACGAGTGAAACCTTATCTTACGTTATTCCTTGCTACCCTTTTTTCCTCCGCCAGTTACGCGGCAACCCCGTCAAATAGCTTAGTGATCGCGATTCCGCTTGATGGGATTATCAGTTTCGATCCTGCGGAGAGTTTTGAAACGGTGAGTACCAGTAGTTTGGTTAATCTGTATCAAGGTTTAGTCAGTGCCGATCGTAATCATCCCCAGCAGATTGTCCCAGCAGCGGCTGCGAGTTGGACGGCCGGAAGTCAGCCGCATAGTCTGCGCTTTACCTTAAAACCGAATCAAGCCTTTGCCAGCGGTAATCCACTGACTGCCGATGATGTTATCTACTCGTTAAGCCGAGCTGTAAAATTGAATAAAGCGCCCGTCTTTATTTTGGGGGAGTTTGGATGGAGCCCAGAAAATATCGATGCCTCATTACAAAAGATCAGTAACACTGAAGTCGAGATTCGCTGGCAGAGCGATATTGGTCAAGATCTTGCCCTACGTTTGCTGTCCGCTCCCGTCGCCTCGATCGTTGACCATAAGTTAGTAAGTGAGCACCAACAAGCTGGGGATTACGGGAATAACTGGCTTAAAAATCATTCCGCAGGTAGCGCTGCCTACAGCATCCAACGTTATGTTCCGCAACAAGCCTTATTATTAGAAAAAAATCCGCACAGCGCTATTCAGCCAAAGATAGCGCAAGTGTTATTAAAAGGTGTACCTGACGCCAGTGCTCGCCGGTTATTACTCACGCAAGGCGATGCCGATATCGCCTATGGATTAGGTGCCGATCAGTTTGCGGCGCTACGCCATACCGCGGGGGTTAAGGTGGCCAGTTTCCCCTCTAGCCTAATTTATTATCTCGCCTTCAATGCGCAAGATAGTCAGCAACCTGCTTTAGGGAACCCGGCTTTATGGCAAGCGGCGCGCTGGTTAGTGGATTACGCCTCTCTGTCACAACAATTACTGAAAGGACAGTATCAGGTCCATCAATCATTCTTACCGGTAGGATTTGATGGGGCGTTAGAGAAAACAGCTTTCACCTTAGATGTTGCGAAAGCGAAGCAGATCCTGACCAAGGCCGGGATAAAACCCGGGACCACCTTCACGCTCTCCTTTACCAATCAACCCCCCTATAGCGATATCGCTCAAGCACTACAGGCCAGCTTCGCCCAAGCCGATATTCAGATTAAGCTCCAGCCAGTGCCTGAAGCCGAACTTTGGGGCAAAATGCGCAGTCGCCAGTTCCAATCTATTTTCGCTTATTGGGGGGCGGATTATATCGACCCCAATACCAATGCCAGTACCTTTGCCTATAACGTGCCGAATGGCCCAAAAACCTTGGCGTGGCGAGTAGGCTGGTCTATTCCGCAACTCAGTGAACTGACACAGCAGGCCGCGGCGGCCAGCGATACGGCGAAGCGCCGAGCGCTCTATGGGCAGATTCAAACGAGCGTGATGCAAGACTCTCCGTTTGTTGTCGCGTTACAGGGCACACAGCAAGTGGGGTTACGCAGTAATATTGAGGGAGCACTGCAGAGTTTGGGCGTCAGCATGCTCTATTTCGATCAGATCACCAAATAGCGAAGCACGCTGTGCGGGGGTGGGCCCACCCCCGCCCGTTCAAACGGTTGGCGTTAGCCGTTACCTCTAAATTCAGGGTATAAGCTCATGCCGCCATCGATAAAGAGTGTCGATCCGTGAACGTAGTCAGACAGGTCGCTGGCCAGCCAAACCACTGCATTCGCCACATCCTCTGATGCGCCGATACGCCCGTAAGGAATTAACTCCAATAGCTTTTTCGCCGCGTCCCCTTCGGTGTTGTCGGCATTAATTGCGGTCGCAATCGCTCCGGGAGCAATCGAGTTCACCCGGATTTGCTCTTCGCCGACCTCTTGCGCGATACTGCGCATCAACAGATCCACCCCGCCTTTTGATGCAGCATAGTTCACATGACCCGCCCACGGGATAAGTTGGTGGACAGAGCTGACATGAATAATTTTGCCATTGGCACGACTAACCTGACGCTGCCCCTTCTGTTTACGAAACTGCAGCAGCGCCGCTTGTGCCGTCAGAAATTGACCCGTCAGGTTTACATCAATCACTTTTTGCCAATCTTGCAGTGTCATATCACCAATCGCCGCATCTTTTTGCAGCCCGGAGTTTGCCACTAGGATATCTAGCCCACCAAAGTGTTCAACGGCTTGAGTAATCAAATTGTTCACATCGTCTTGAGAGGAGACATCACCCTGCACCACAATGGCTTGACCGCCCTGTTGACGAATTTCCTCAGCCAGCTTTTCGGCAGGCTCGGCTTGGCTATTGTAATTAATCACGACACTGGCTCCGGCGGCAGCCAGTCCTTTTGCACAGGCATAGCCTAGACCGGAACTCGCACCGGTGACGAGGGCGACTTGCTTAGCTAACGATATTTGCATCTTTACTCCTCGACGATACGTATTTTATAAAATGACTGAATCTAGTATAGGACAGTACAGCACGTTCATCAGTGTTACGGAGGAAAAGAAACCTAAATTAGGCAAAGCGGGGTAACACTATGAAGAAATATAATGGGATAAGCTTATCGGGGCGAAATGTTTTTCAACCGTTCCGCCTCAATGCCTCTGTCAGACTTTTTTATGGTGCGACACGCCTGGCGTTAGCTCACCAAGAGAGACAAACCTTACCAAAGTGAGCTCCGCCTTCTAAATGCTCGAATGCTTTCGTCACGTCAGTATGCTCAAAAACTTTATCGATAATCGGTTTTTGATTGATCGCTTCTAACGCTTTGACATAATCGATCTGATCTTGGCGACTGCCCACAATTAATGATTCTAAGCGTACTTGCTTTGAGAGAATCTCCATCATTGGCAGCACAACCTCATTACCGGAAAGAACGCCAATAAGAGAGATGTGGCCGCCGACTTTAATGGCTTTCAGTGACTCCGCCATCGTCGCAGGTCCCCCTACTTCAACAATATAGTCGACTCCGCAGCCCCCTGTCATGGCTAAGACCTGCTCTCCCCACTGAGGGTGAGTTTTATAGTTAATTGTGCCATCGGCACCTAATTTTTTCACCTGCGCTAGTTTAGCGTCAGAAGAAGAGGTGACAATCACTTTCGCCCCTGCACCTTTCGCCAGTTGTAACGCGGCGATAGAGACTCCCCCCGTACCTTGTACTAGCACCTTACTACCTGCTTTTAAGCGGCCATTTTTAATCAACGCACGCCAAGCAGTTAATCCTGACGTAGTAATCGTCGATGCTTCAACATACGACCACCCCACGGGAGCGTGAGTAAAAGCTGAGGTATCGCGCACGACATATTCGCTCGCCATACCATCAATTCCATCCCCTGGGGTATGAGAAAAATCACTGACTGCGGAGGTCGGCGCTCCATTCAACCAGTTAGGAAAAAACGTCGACACTACGGTATCGCCCTTAACAAATTCGCTGACACCTTCGCCAACCGCCTCCACCACTCCTACGCCGTCGGAAAGTAAAATCCGTCCTTCCTGCGTGGGTATGAGTCCCTTTACAACCATTAAATCATGGAAATTTAGAGAGTTAGCTTTAATAGCAACACGAATTTGCCCTTTTAATGGTTTTCCTGGGTCATTACTCGGGAGGGTTTGAATATTCTCTACGCCAAATGGATTGTTTATCGTAATGGTTTTCATCTTAGTTCACCTCGCTGATGATAGTAATAGAGATATCGAAAATATAGATATAAGGTATACATCACAATCATCATTAAGACGTACGAACAATTTTGTTAGTGAGGGGAATCATGGATATTATTAAATCATCTCGTTACCATACTTATGATCGCGCTGCCTGTGCTGTAGAAGCGACGTTAGAATTAATCAGTGGAAAGGGGAAAGGGTTATTCTGTTTTATCTCGCTAATGAACCGCTTCGTTTTAATGAATTGGAGAAGAGGTTTTACCCCATATCAGCCCGTACCCTCACGAAACAATTACGTGAATTAGAATATTTTGGACTCATACTTCGTGAAGTGTCGGCAGAAACTCCCCCAAAAGTTGAATACAGCTTGACGATGGCAGGTCGCTCCCTAAAACCATTGATTGATCAACATGAACGTTGGGGTAATGAGCATGCCATAACATTGATCACCAATGCGCGGAATCAAGAAAGACGATGATGCTTTACAACCGTTAAATAAGAAGGAGAAACTCCTCCTTGGCTCGAAGTGAAGGCAGTGATTACCTCAAGCCAAACAGTCATCATTATTCGCTATTCAAACGAATAGTCTCGACAAGTGACGTCCCAAACATCTCGCCATGACTCAACCCTGGATAGGTCTTAATGGATATATTCAACCCACGTTGAGCAAGTTGCTTTACCGATTCGCTTAACGATACGATGTGAGGATGAGGAATATTCTCAACCTTATCCTCACCCTCCATAAAAAGCATTGATTTACTGTTCACGGTATTTCTAGCCATCTCAGCCAGCATGGATCGATAGCCTTGACTTAACGAAGGGCTTGCGGAGAAAAAATGGGTAAAGCGGGAAGCATGCAAATAGCTATCAATAACAAACAGTCCACCGTAGGAGTGGCCCCACAAAGCACGCTGCGCTGAGTTAATAGGCAATGAACCTTCACTTAACGGAATAATTTTTTGCTCAAGTAACGACCTAAATACGGTACTTCCTCCGCCAACTCTTCCTCGCCCCATAGGGGAGCCATTCGCTGATCCCTCTGTAGCAAGTGGCGTATAATCGTAAGTTCTTGCTTTAAGATCAAAGGGTAGAGGGGTGTTATAACCGATAAAAACTAATACCGGTGGGCGTTTATCGGATATCTCCTTTAAGAGAGTTTCAGATAGCCGACTGAGGCTGGAATTGCCGTCCAACAGATATAAAATAGGGTAACCTTGTGCAGGGGCCTTTTTCTTCGGTACCGCGACCCAAACTTTATAGTGCCGCTGTGCGTCAATCGACGCTAACTTAATGACTCTAAAGGTGTAATACTGCGATCCCGTATCGGCAATTGATGGGCCTAGAGGAGCCATGTTCGGCCTTGCGAAGCTACCCGGTAAATGTACCAAGATAAAAAAGACTAGAACGATCGATTTTTTAAAGTAGCCCAATATAAGACCCTCGATAATCTGTAATAGTTAGTTTTTTAGCATTTACATTTCTTTATTACTCTCTTTTTTTACGATTATTGTTCTTAATGACGTGTAAAGTGAGACCCTAATGGATCGATCAGGCGAAATTGATTCATCCAAACTGCTGCTGGTGACGCTTTTTACGCTGCAGATAGTCATCATCCTCTCTAAGCTTATCCCAGGAATGTTTGAAAATCTTTGCCGCCGCCGCTTTCTCTTCATCGAGTTGATAGGGCAGTATTTCGCGATTCTTATCGTACTTTTTACCGCCGGGGTGATTGGCATAGCGCCTGGCACGGGTATATCCCATCTGAATAAATTTACGCGCCATATCCATTCCGACAAAATCGTCTTGTTTCCGATAATCCTCGAACAGTTCCATAATTTTTTTGGCGGAGGCGGTTGCACTGGCGACGTCTTTAAACCGCCAATAAGGAAGAATCTCACTTTTATAGGGTTCAACCATCAAGACCCCCTGTTCCCCACGCCCTACTTGGTAGCGCTCTGGCTGCTTGCGAAAATCAATAGTTGAAAAATCTTGTTGGTAGTCGAATTTTTTCATAAATCACCACTCCATATTTACTCGTTATTAAGTATAGGTGAGAGTTATAGGACCGAGAGGGTAACGGCTGAATTTGAACAGCTTCTCAAAATAACAGTACTCATTGGTCGTTAATGATAACGACTCAGTCGCTTTAACTTACTTTGTCATAGACTTCGCTATATTTTATTTCCGATGATTATCAGGTTGATTAATCCTCTGTAAACATTTGGTCAATAATAGTTCTTCCATATCCATAATAAGCTGATTAAATTTATTTATGTTATAACGGTGCATCAGCCCTATTATAATTGGCCTAAGGGAATGACCGATGAACGAGATTAACGCTTCACGACTGGAACATCGCAGCTTATGCCACACGGATTGGCCATTTTTCTTGGATTTAAATTCTGATCGTCGAGTCATGTCTTTTATCAGTGATCCGCTTAATGAAGAAACGATCCGCCTTCACTACTTTGAACCACGTTTACAGACTTGGTATAAAGGCTGTAAACACTGGCTTTGCCTTGTGATCAGCGAGAAAGACACAAGGAAACCTATGGGTATAACGGGTTTTATTGAACGTAGTGAAGGTATCGCTGAGGTGGGATTTATTCTCAAGCCTGAATATCAGGGGAGAGGTTATGGGGGCGAGTCTTTAAAAGAGATTATTAAGCTAGCATTCACCCAATATCACTACCATAAAGTCGTCGCCACGGTGACATCAGGAAATGAAGCCTCACGTAGAACGCTAAAGAGGGCCGGATTCCAACAAGAAGGTACCTTGAGAAAAAGTTATTATTTGAATGGGCGCTGGCAAGATGACTGGCTCTTTGGATTACTGAAAGAAGAGACTGGCTTTTGATGCTTAGATGTTAATCCCCTTGTCAGTATCGGCAAGAACGAAACGACTTTAAGAGCTCAGGTAATGAAAAAACGTAAAATAGGTATTTTAGCGGGTATGGGTCCACGATCTACCGCCCCTTTCCTTGAAAAAGTTATCGATGAATGTCAACGCCAATATGGTGCAACCTATGATATGGATTTCCCTGAAATTCATATCATCTCCTTACCGACGCCTTTTTATCCCGGTAGGGCGATTGATTCCGCTAAGATGATTGACGCTCTGCAAAGGGGGATTACCGACTTAGTTAAGAGTAACGTCAGCTTAATCTCAATCCCGTGTAATCTTGCACATTGTTATTTTGACGAAATAAGCGAGGTTTCACAGGGAACCCCTTTGCTGCATATCGCTGACTCGCTATTGCCTTTGCTACCACCACCGCCGTCAACCGTCTGTTTACTCGCAACAGTCCCCACCCTCGAATCCGGCTTTTATCAACAGAGACTTAACACCAAGGGGATCACTCTTGTCGATTCCGATGTGCTAAGAGAAAAAAACAACCGCTCTACTTCCAGTGATTAAAGCTGAGGGGTACCAAAGTGACCGCGTTCACGTTTTGTGGCAGGAGATCATCGCCGAGATAGCAAAATTGGGGATTAATGAAGTTATTATCGCCTGCACTGACTTGAGTCCCTTGACCACGACAACCTATGGATATTCCATCACTTTTATTGATTCAATGGCGGCTTTAGCGGTGAAAACAGTCAGTGAGTATTTACGTCAAAGCGAGGAGCTGTCATGACAGTAATGAAAAAACTGAAGACAAAATATCCCGGAGCGCTAGCCTGGGGATTTGGCGATAGTGCTGCGATGGCAGATGAACTTTCCCATCATATCATCGCAGGACGTAAAACCGCTTCCTGCGGTTCACTTGCTGCCTACCTCAATGAGGCATCGCCTCCCATTGTGGGGAGCTACCACATCATCCTCAATGGTCGTGAAGAGCCGGTCTGCGTAATTCGTATCATTGCCATGCGGATTGTGACGTTCGATAAGGTCGAGGCTGAATTCGCCTATAAAGAGGGCGAGGGTGATCGCAGCCTGAATTATTGGCGACGGGAGCACCAAGCCTTCTTCACCCGAGAAGGAAGCTTCAGCGAGACCATGGAACTTGTCGCGGAGGAGTTCGAATTGGTGGAAGTTGTCTAACATTATTTTAAAAGTAGCTTTAGCCCAAGCAAGCCTAATATTCCCGCAGAGAGACGATCAATCGTTACTTTATTGCGTAGATAAATACGTCGCGGCAAAGATTGACTCAGGATCACTGCAACAAAAATAAACCATAAAAAGTCGACTAAAAACGTCATTCCGGGCACCGTAACGTAGAGCGTCGTCGATAAATGATGATCGAGTAGCGTGGTAAAGAGACTCGCAAAAACGATAGCCGTATTGGGGTTACTAAGTTGAGTAACTAGCCCACTGAATAACGCTTGAGTAAAGTTCAGCGTAGAAACGCCTGAATCCTTTCCCTGCGCCCGGGGTTTTTGTAATAGAATTTTGACCGCACTCCAGAGTAAGTAACCGCTACCCAGTACGTTCAAAGCAGTATGCAGTGCAGGGACAACGCTCAGTAACGCCTGTAACCCTGACAGGGCGATAAGCGCAAAGATCATCGCCCCCCCTCCTAACCCGATCGCAACCCCAAGCGAGGCGGAAAAACGGTGAGGAGAGCGCAACGCGTGTTGCGAGCAAGAAGCTAGCACCAGGGCTCATTGCCCAGACCAATATTGCCAGAGCGATAGCACAAAGTTGAAAAAATTCGCCGCCCACTTTTCCTCCCGGTGAATCGATTTACTCGTAATACAAAAATATGATTATATCGGTTGGTAGCCCTGCCAGGCTGGGCGGTCAAGCTGACCTTCTGTCATTGGGGTTAAATGAAGATAGCCGTCCCCGACTTTGTCGAGTAATAAGCAATTATCAACGTCTTTAAGATTATCTTTATGCTGCTGCGCTGCTCCTGATAATAAACGGCTTAACGCCTGTTTTCTGGCCTGCTTTGCGTCTTCAGCGACAAATAGCCCGAATTCGTGGAGTTCAGCCAGCGTATCAGGCCGATAAGCCCCGACGTTGACGAAAAAGAGTTTCTGAGGGTCGCTAGCAGGAGTGTCCTCGAGACTGACACTATAACCATCGACCCAGGTTATATGTGTATAGCCATCGAGATGAACTTTATTTTTATCCCCAAACCACGCCTTTTTAAGCGTCGGCCATGCCTCTTCCGGCGTATTCGCTGCCACAAATTGGATATCATGGACTTCAATATTCGACTTCCCGGCATTTCCGCCGAGATAAAACATATATAAATTCACTAAAATCTCCCGATATCGACTCGATTCTATCTCGTATTTTCTAGGACAGCCGCTTAGTATAGAGGTCATAAGAATTTCCTATCACAGCCAGTTAAGAGAGAAATCCATGGCGCAGCCTTCGTACCCGTCTCCCTCCCAGTCTCAGTATTACCATGAATTTTTACGCGGTGCGACAACGGTAATCCCCGTTATGATAGGCGTGCTGCCCTTTGGTTTATTATTAGGTGCCCAAGCTGCCCAGAAAGGATTATCTGTCGGCCTATTAAGTTTGATGACCGGGCTGAATTTTGCGGGTGGATCAGAATTTGCCGCTGTTGCGCTCTGGAGTTCCCCCCTCATCTCATCACTATCGTCTTAGTCAGTATGCTGGTTAACAGCCGCCACTGAGTGATGGGAGCCTCGCTTGCCCCCTAGCTTAATCACCTTCCTCGCCGTAAAGCGCTACCTGCCCTATTTTTTATGTGTGACGAAAGTTGGGCGCTGGCCATGGCGGATGCCACCCGCCGTCGTGCCGCCGGACAGGATCCTGCTTTTAGTCTGAGCTTCTACTGCGGTTTGGCGGTAATGCTCTGGACTGTATGGTTGGCCTCTACCACCGTGGGTGCCTTAATCGGCCCTGCGTTAGGGGACATTTGCCGATGGGGCTTTGATATGGCTTTTCCTGCGGTATTCTTTGTTTTACTAAAGGGAATGTGGAAAGGCATGCGCTGTGCAATCCCTTGGCTGGTCAGTTTACTCTGCGCAAGCTTGGCCTATCACTATTTACCGGGTGCAGCGTATGTCCCCGATTGGTGCTATCACCGGAATCATTGCCATTGTGTTAATGGGAGCTAAAGCGTGAATATTTTTACCCGTCGCGGACTATTCTACTGATGGCACTCAGTACCTATTTCACCCGTATTTCTCGGCTATTTATTATTACGAAATCGTCAACTGAGTCCTCGTACGCAGGCCATAATGGATGCCCGCGCCCGGGATGCGTATTAATTACCATTATTTTCCCCCTATTTTGTCCACCGATAGGCCTGCCGATTTACTGGCGTTAGCCATCTCATTATTTGCAGCATCACGCTGGGGGGCTGTTACCCGTGGTGGTCATTAGCGTAGTCAGTACAGCTTTATTAAGGTTCCTGTTTGTAGCGTCGAGAGGCAGATCTGAATAGCGTGGGCAATAAGCGGTAGATCATATTGCCCCCTTGTTAACGTTTCTTTCGGTAAGCTTTTCTACAGTCTTTACAAACCGTATTGCGTTTTTCGAGCTAAGGCAAAGCAGTCTGTTTAACTAAAACTGAGTTCCGTAAAATAATCATCCTCAACGCTTATTGACTCTTCAATATGTCCTCAGTTGGATTGATTATCGAGATCGTTTAGGCTTCGCCATTTCTTGAACATAACAAAATGAGGAAAAAATAATGCCAATACCGGGTAGCTGAACTTTCGCCCAGAAGCTGATTGGCCGATCATCATAGTAGCCCTCAATGCTAACTCGATGAACGGGATATGATTCATCGTTCAAAGATTTAATTATCACCTTTCCTTTTACCTAACTCTAATCTTTGTTTTAATAGAACCCTCTGCCATTAATTGACAAAACATCTACTATTAATAAAAGTGGGGATTAATAATATTCAACATTAATAAACTCAACAAAAAAACCAAAGATAAAGTTACCTATTATCTCGCTATTAAAATATATAAAAAGAATATTTTTTCCACGACAAAAAAATTAACTATTGAGAGAAAAAAACAAGGGTAATATAGTATCACCATTAACCCTATATTTGATAAAGAAAGTTAAAAATACTCTATCCCTTGTAGATAACATATGTAAAAAGATAGTGGGTTTTTTACTTTTTTTCGTGAATGGGGGTCTCTTTATTATATTTAGCGTTCAGTGTTAATGAGATCCTTTCAAGTGTCCTTTCTCAAGTGAATAAAGAGTAGCGCTGTTTTTTTTCACTAAGCGTTAACTTCTTCACTATCCCACATTCGTTAACTTTTCGGTCTGAGTTACAATAATCCCTAAGCTCTTTGAGCTGAGTTTCAAGAGTAAGCAATTCCTGAATACGCTGCTGAACATGTAAAAGGTGGGTACGAATGACTTCATCAATAGGCCCACATTGGCTATTTGGGATGTCGATGCTACGTTGTAACGACAGAATCTCTTCGTGAGTCATATCGAGAGACCGACACCGTCGAATGAAGAGTAACTTTTCTAGATGAGCGCTACTGTACTGACGGTAATTATTTTCAAAATTACGTAGCGGTGCCGGGAGTAAACCCTTTTTTTTCATAATAACGAATAGTTTCCACTGAATAACCCGTCTTACGTGCTAGTTCACCAATTTTCATATCTCGCGCTTATGTACTTGACCCTGTAGCAAGTTCAGGGTTTCCAATATCGAGTATAGCTAACAGACGAGGAGATGAATATGTGTGGTCGCTCGAAAGATAATACAAAGTCCATAGAATGTGATACAGACCATTGCAATGAGAAGCTTCATTCGGCAAAAGATCTTCTGGGTGATCATTCGGAAATATTGAGTGAGGAGCACTCCCAGACAGTACATACACACAAAAGAGGTAGCGATATTGATGCCGAGCAAGAACCTATTAACGGAAAACAGGGTCATGCAGAGGATTGTTGTTCAGCTGTCCCCTGAGCACTTGGATAGCTTAGTAAGCCCGAAGAGCGTCGCTAATGGGATACGAACAGAAATTCGTATCATGCAGATGGATTGTCCTGTTGAGGAAAATCTTATCAAAAAGAAATTGGGGAGTATGAGCACTGTCAAAGACCTTGATTTCAATTTGATGCAGCGTGTCTTGACTGTCACACACACACCGAATTCACTTCAGTCGATCATGGGCGCAATTCGCTCGTTGGGGTTTGAGCCAGAAGTTTCAGGTAATGTGAGTAAAAAGAAAAACACTCAAGTGAAAAAAAAATCATTGGTGGCCATTAGCTATCGCTGGCGTGGCAGCTCTCGCCGCCGAAGTCATACAATGGACGGCTTTGCCTAGTTGGCTCGAAGCTGGGTTGGCTCTGATAGCTGTGTTTTCTTGTGGTCTGACAACCTACAAAAAAGGGTGGATTTCGATTCGAAATGGTAACTTGAATATTAATGCATTAATGAGCATTGCGGTGACTGGCGCTATGCTCCTCGGTCAGTGGCCAGAAGCGGCAATGGTTATGGTGTTATTCACTATCGCTGAGTTGATCGAAGCAAAATCACTCGACAGAGCTAGAAATGCAATAAGTTCCTTGATGACCCTGGCTCCTGAAACTGCAGTAGTCCAACAAACTGATGGAACATGGCAGGAAGTCGATGCCAGTAGCGTACAACTACATAGCATTGTCAGAATAAAACCAGGCGAACGAATCGGGTTAGACGGAGAAATCGTTAAAGGCCAATCCACTATTAATCAAGCGCCAATTACAGGTGAAAGTATGCCTGTTGATAAAAGCGCGGGTGATGCAGTATTTGCTGGAACAATAAACCAGTCAGGCTCTTTTGAATATAAAGTCACAGCCGCTGCGAATAACACGACCCTTGCACGTATTATCCGTGCTGTTGAGCAGGCACAAGGCGCCAAAGCGGCCACACAACGTTTCGTTGACCGTTTCTCCCAGATTTATACCCCGGTCGTCATAGGTATCGCTGTTGCTGTTGCGGTATTACCACCATTGGTTGGGGCAGGTACATGGCAGGAGTGGATTTATAAAGCTTTGGTTATGCTTGTTATTGCGTGTCCATGCGCGCTAGTTATTTCTACGCCAGTAACGATTGTTAGTGGACTTACTGCAGCGGCTCGTAGAGGAATACTCATCAAAGGTGGTGCTTACCTTGAGCAGGGACGTAAGCTAAAAACACTGGCGCTGGATAAAACAGGGACTATTACTCATGGGAAACCAATACAAACCGAGATGATGGTTTTCAATGGGTGGAGAGAGCTTGAAGTACGCACCACTGCTGCCAGCCTCGCGAGTTACTCAGACCATCCTGTTTCTCAGGCAATCGTGAATGCCACTACTGATTTGAAAAAGCACGATGTTGAACACTTTGAAGCGATCGTTGGACGAGGTATTCATGGCGTTATTTCAGGTAAGAATTTTTACCTGGGTAATCTACGTTTGATAGAAGAGCGCTTCACTTGTCCATCCGAGATTAAATCAACGGTAAAAAAAATTAGAGGGACAGGGTAAAACCGTCATTCTGCTCAATGATGGTAAGCAAGTGCTAGGATTGTTCGCTGTTGCAGACACTGTTAAAGATTCTAGCCGTGACGCTATTGAACAGCTTCACAAACTTGGCGTGACAACAATTATGCTAACGGGTGATAACCCGTATACGGCCCAAGCAATCGCCTCGCAGGTTGGTATCGATAAGGCTAGAGGGAATCAATTGCCAGAAGATAAGCATCGTGCAATTGAAGAGTACTCACGGACCGGTATTACCGGAATGGTGGGTGATGGCATCAATGATGCTCCGGCGCTCGCTGCAGCGGATATCGGTTTTGCTATGGGAGCCATGGGTACTGATACAGCGATTGAAACGGCAGATGTAGCCCTAATGGATGATGACCTACGTAAAATCCCCACCTTTGTAAAATTGTCCCAACAAACCTATCGCTTACTTGTGCAAAATATTAGCCTTTCACTAGGCATTAAAGTCGTATTCCTGGTGCTCACGTTTATGGGGATGGGAACTATGTGGATGGCTGTATTTGCTGATGTTGGTGCCAGCCTTCTAGTTGTTGCAAACGGACTAAGATTAATACGGAAATAAAAGGGTGTCTCATGAATATAATAGGGTGATTCAAATAAGTAAAAGTATTCCACTTCAAGCATATCCACAGGCATCCGATGGAATGGCTTTTTGACGACTAAATCTTAGCGCGTCCCTCGGACAAAAGGTTTCGTTGCAGGGGGACGGCAGTGAGACGTAACCTCTCTTGTGTGCCTAGCCAACGCCTCTTTTCAAGATTTTTATCTTTAGAGGCTCGCGGTTTAGTTGTATCTGACCTATCTAGCCTCCTACTTACTTTTTCAGCATAGAAGGAGGCTAAAAAATATCAAACGTTAATATCACCGCACGTTAGGGTGGGATGACAAAATAGATCTAAAATGAATCACTCTCCTAAGCTTGTTCCGTGGTATCAATTTCTCAGAAAGTAACAAAATAGATATAAAGTGAGTCTACTCACCTTCAGGAATCACTTTCTGAAAAATGACAAATTAGATCTAAAATGGATTCAATACTTTTAGGTACAGTGACATTATTTTTAAATATTAAGAGGCTTATTGCTTAACATAATCCCCTCTAACACGACTCTTTTGATTGTCATCTTCGAAAGGCCATAATACTAATAAATTAAATATTTTTTATATTTTACAGAGGGTTATTATGGAAAAATATCTTTTGGAATTTTTGGTTTGTGCGGGTGTTTTCAGCATTCTGTGGGGAAGCCTTTTTTATGCCACTATGATCAGGACTGGTCGATTACCGTTACGTATTTCGCTAAATAAATACATAACTCTATGCGCGATAGTAGGACTGCTCTTTTCGTTCTTTTTGTTACTAACAATTCACCGTTAAACACTGGTATTTAACATAAGGCGGTTTTACGCGCACCGCTCAAACGCCCTCAGAGCGATTCTGAGGCGTAACGGGTAAAACTGCACCGTCTTACCCCCTTAAAACGTCTCAGAATGGCTTAGATGAATTCTGACCAATAGATCTAGTTGGCTGTATAGCAAACTCATCTCTTTTTCC